>JAPYZB010002006.1:0-13816 GCA_030522745.1 Eupelmus kiefferi | reverse complement strand
AGCTATGATGCATCACCTGCACATGGCCAAACAGATGGCTTCACCAGAGCCGCCAAAATCATCGGAATCCTCGGTAATATCCAATAGTCTGATAAGATATGCCGCTCTCTGTTTGATAATGGATTTAATCTTATCGACCTTTAAAGCTTATTTATGTAACAGCGATAGATGAAGTAACTAATTTTAAATGCTGATTCACTTCTTTCAAAAGCTATATATAAATGACAATTTAAATTTTATAGCGGCGTAAATACGTTTAAAAGTTGAAATGATCATTTCAATTAAAGTTTTCTGAAGCAGTTAATCTAAATCGATAAGAATTAACTTCTACTAATTGGCGCCTAATGATATTTTCCTCTTGATATATACAAATTATTATCAAACGACTCAATGCAACTTCGACCATCAAACATGACTTTTCCACCATTTCTAAAATCGCACGACTATATCTACCTCCAACTTGACTGCTTTCAGAACACACCGAGCATGCCGAAGCTCAGCCTGTCCAGAACACACCGAGCATGCCGAAGCTCAGCCTGTCCTCGGCGCTGATGAGCCAGCCACCGCCCGCGTTCGGCGGCGTCTCGCAGGTCTCGCCGGTCTCGATGTCCGCCCTCGTCTCGGCGGTGAGGTCGCCAGCAGGCGGCCAGCTGCCACCCTCGTCGGGAGGCGGTCCCGGCATGCCGCCTGGCCTGCCCAACATGTCGAACATGTCGGGCCTGCCGCCCATGCCCAACATGCCTGGCAGCATGCCCAGCATGCCCAACATGCCCAGCATGGCCGGACCCATCAGGAGGAGGATCAGCGACAAGTCCACGCTCTCGCTCGCGGGAGGTGAGCATTCCTTAGTTATTGTGAATTAGTTTTCTTTGTTGGTAAACATTTTTCTTTTGTTGAAAATGACGAAGGTTTAAAGTGAAGTTATTTAGAATATTTTGAAGGTAAAAGTTTCATGCCATGTCTTTACTAAATCATAAATCGATGTTATCAATATTTTTTAATTAATATGAAAAATTTTGTTTTATTATATTTCTTATATTTCTTGTTGACTTAATTAGTGATTAATTTTAACTTGTTTATAAAAGAAAAATGAAATGTATATACACAGTTTTAATAATTTTTATCTATATACTATTCAGCAAAAGAAATTATAAAACCTCCAGCTAAACGAAGTAACTTATAATATACTGTTCTTACTAACATACTACAGGTCACAATAATGTGTACTCACTTTCTATCATGTCATTTGAATAACTTTGAACATACTATCTTATACTTTCAACTTTTTGTTTATATCAGTAATATAATAATTGATTTAAAGCTTCGATGAACATACGTCATTGTCTTTTCTATCAGAATTTGTATTTCTTTCTTAACACTGATATTGAGCCAAGAAAGAAAAAAAAATAGCTAACGAAATTGAAAACAAAAAAATGCTATTCGTAGGACTGTATGAAGAGGGCACTGTAAGGCGCAGAGTATCCGTCGATAGATCTGGAATAGATATTAATGAAGGTAAATTGAATTTCACGAGACAAAAAGCTGGTTAAAATGATTACGATCGCAACGATCTCTTGAACTGTGAAAATGCAAGCTATCAAATTTTTTATATTTTTTCTTTTATCAATTTTTATAACTGATTATTTTCATTTATTTTTTAACATTGAAAGTAAATGTATTTTCAACAGCTTGAAGAGATCGAAAAGGTCAACGAGGAAAGATTTTTTCTTCTCCGTAGTTATATTTACTGAGAATGCACTTTACGGTCCTCTCTCAAACTCTTTCTATCTCTTCTGTGTATCTATCCCGTGTGATTTTTGAACAAAGGCTATAAATATAACAGTCGTGCACTAATGTGTCGTTTTTTTGCAAAAAACATAATTTAACCATAGTCAAGTGGAAGATTTTGCGCTCTCTAAATTTCTTGAAAACAAAAATTATTCGAAAGAAATTTAAAGAACTCATGTCTATGTGTATTTTCAAACATCGACACCTTGTTGGCGCAGTTCAGTGCCTAGACGCAACATAAATGAGACAAATTCAGATAAAAAAGAAGAAATTTTTATAGTTTCTTAGTAAATGTTTATTCTTATTTTCGTACTACAAAATGTGGTTAGGGCTGCAAAACGATTAGAGGAATCGGCGCGGTTAGCTGTTGCTAATTTTAGGCGATGGTCGAACAATATTTTTGGTATTTTATTGTTTTTAGATAAGCCTTTTGTTGAAAATTTTAGCACTTTTATCAGATTCTTTTATCAATTGGACAAAAAATCGATATATCATGATAAAATTGAACTAAAAGAAATAAAATATGGTATAACACCTAAAAAGACACTTTAAAATGAGTGATTTTTAGACTACATAAAAAGTATCTTCACAGCAGTTAAAATTGAATACATCATACAGCTATTTACAATATATTTCAATTTTTTGTGAAATTAAAAAATAAATGATCTACTTTAAAAAGTATTAAGTCAAGAAAAGATAATTAACAACAGAAAGCTCATTATAAAACGTTAAAATCACGCAAAAATAATTGAAACAGATCATACCTTCCACGTTGCTCCGTTGCGCCGGAAATAGCAGAATGTATTTTGGAGGGGGCCCGCCCAATTGTTGCACCGTCGTTCCTTAAAATCACCGATGGCTTATTGTAGCCGCATTTTTCGATTGCTTTGCAGCCTATTATTAAATATTATAAAAAACTTAAAATCGTCACGAGGTCGTTTCTCTCATTTCTCCGTTTCTTTGTGCTGCCCGCCACCCCCACCGTGTAGGGCTGCCCTACATGCTGGAGCGCGCTGGCCTAGACGTCCAACAAGGTACTGTTAATTTTTCTCGCCATTTCACTTTGTGTACTATATTCGTTTTTAGTTTTTCTCAAGAGCTTTTTTCGATTTAGCAAATTTGTCAGAAAAATATGTAACATAAAGCTGCCTTAAATTGAAAATAATTTGAAAAAATTATGAAAAACATTAACCATGAATATATGATTCAATAAAATCATATTAAAATTAAAGATTTTTCTAATATAAACATATACTAATTTTTGTATCATTTTAACTAGACCATTTTAAATCAGAATTATAGTTTTTCATAATTTTTCATTAACCCTTTAAGTTCAGACATAGTGGTATCAGAAAAATATGTTTTGATGGATTCATCACTTCACAATCGCTTTAATTTCGTGTCACTAAAGAAAAAAGAATCATGTATTGTTACAATTTAGTCTATATTCTTGTTTTTAAACTTTAATAAATCTGCTTTCTCAATAAAGCAACATTAGGATTTAAAGGGTTAAACCATTTTCTTTAGGAAGAGTACAGTTTTTTTGCTTATGGCACATTTATCACTTGCATGATTGTCACCCCCCCGCCCCTATTTCTTTTTTGATGAGAATTATTTATTAAATTCGTATTTAAATATATACTTTGGTATTGTTAATAATAGTGTTAACTAAAAGTATCAAGGTAAATTTTGAATTAAATTTAATAAAGTAGAATCTTATTAGTATTTTTATTTAATAAAATTTATGCAGCTAAGATTGTTTGGGTAATATATTGTAGTGAACTGTAGAAATGAAGCTTTACTATTTTTTTTTTTTGTTTACACCTCTTTATTTGAAAATGTTGCTAAATATTTTATATCTACTATACAAAAATAAAAAAGATACTTTTAGAAATATTTTTAAAAAATTTTATTTTTACTATTAATAGACGGGAAATGATAATTAGTTAATTTATTTTTCATTCTGATAAAATTGTTCTTATGTCAACATTTTCATTAAAAATATATTTGAATAAGTATAATTTAAAATATTAGTTACTAAAATTTTAAAATATTAGATTTTACACTTAATTATATTTGTTTTTCTTATTTTTAATGCTCTTTTTAACTTAAATTCACTTATTCTACATAAAGTGGCATTAAAAGTATTAATAATTATTTTTTGTACACTATATAACAAAATTATATATTATTTTGTTTTTAAATTACAATAGTTGTATGCTCTTGTCATCACTTACCGCGACGCAAAAAATGAAAGATAATATTGCAACTGTACCATCGATTTCCTACACCGCGACCATGATTTGCTTTTCGTACACACAAAGCCACCTGTTTTTGTTTGTTTTTCTCTCTTTACTGAGCAAATCTACGTCAGAAATTTATCTATATACATTTGTATTTATTTCACAATCTGATCGATCGACTTTTAAAGTAATATAAAGATAAACAATTAAAAGTATAGCTAGGAATATTAATTTTTTTAACACAATTAACTAAATAAATTAAAACTTGAGTTATACTAAATTATTTACTAATTAAATTTGAAATGCTTATTTATTTAAGAATTTACTTAAATTATATTTTAAGAAAAATTTACGTTTAAAAAATTTAAAAACTCTATCGATCATATAATTATATTTTTATTCTCACCTTAACGATAATGGCCACTTACTTCCCCAAAAAAGCGTGTATAAAGTGGCATACTATTCCCGAAAATCTCAAAGAGGGAAATAATCCCATTATTTCCCTCTTCGGTCATTATTTTCATACTAGCAGTCATTATTTCCCTGCTAACATTTTTATTAGAAAAAATTAAAAAATTATTAAAAAAGTAAAAAAAAAAAAAGCAAATAAGTGGTCACAGTTAAGGTAAGAATAAAGTACTGTATGTATCTCGAGAGTAAAGTCAATTATTCCCTCGAGTAATTACAGCCATCGGGAATAATATGTGATTTTACCGCCTAGATGCATAATGTACTATTTTTCTCAATACATTACTTATTAGCCTACAAACTTTACGAGTAAGAGGATTATTATTATAGACATTTTTCCCGCACTTCGGGTCCTATGTAAATTGAATAATAAAATAAAAAACCATGTATTCTTTCCAGAAATTCAGCGAAATAGGGATTTCTACAAAAATGCAGATGTTAGACCGCCATTCACATATGCATCATTGATACGCCAGGTAATTTAATTGTTTGCACAACACTAATTATCACTTTCATGTATCATTAAGTCATATACGCATTAATAAATAAATACATTTTTTTCTAATCTGTACCTTTTTTATGAAAAAAAAAAATAAAATAAAAATAATTATCTATTATTACAAAATTAAAATGTCCAGATCGTATATTTTAATATTCAATTTAGTGTTAGAAGCATACAACAGCATTAAATTTTTAATCTCATAAAATATATTGTAAAAATGTTACATTGTGTATAAATAATTGCGACCATAAAATTAGAAATTAATTAAAGGGTTAGAATAGAAGACCTGCCAATACATATCTAATAAGTAGAGCTGCTTAACGAGTTTGATTTTGATAGTCTGTTATAAACAGAATCTAATTATCCCAATTATATATTTGAATTCTGATTATCAAAGACAATCAAGCTTGTTAGGAAGTGTTACTTGTTAGAAAAGTGTTCGAGGCCCTCTCCGTTTCCAGGCTTTTAATTGTAGCTATTTTTAATAAATTCTATTTTATTTTTATAAAAATTGTTTAAAATTTTTATTATACTTTATATATTTCACCACCGCATATTTTCAATTCTATATATTTAAAAAAATTAAATTAAATAAAAATATAATTAATATATTTTTACAGGTATGTAAAAGTATATATTTGTGTGTTTATCGCTGTATTTCTAATGGGTTCACTCCGCCTCTATTCTTATCGCAAATCTATATATTTTCGCACCCTGAAGAATGAGATATTTAAAATTTATAAAGAGACTTTTACTAACTCGTCTTTTTTTGCAGTCCATCATCGAATCTCCGGACAAGCAATTGACGCTAAACGAGATATACAACTGGTTCCAAAATACATTCTGCTATTTCCGGCGCAACGCAGCAACGTGGAAGGTATGATCTGTTTCAATTTTTTCTTTTTAAAACGTAATTTTACGCGGGCTTAAAGTTTTTATTGAAATAAATTTTGAATCAGAATATTTTTTCTTACTAAGAAAATAATTGTTTGTCGATTTTCTATTATGAAAAACAATATAATATTCCTTAATTTTGAATAAAAAATAAAAAAGTATTTATGATCAATTAGTATTTAAAAAAATAGTAGAAATTTTGAAATACTTAAGAAAAAAATAACGTTTTAATTACAAATATTTTACTCTATATTAAATCAGTTAATTATTATTGCATCTTAAAAATATGGTGGAGGAATTACTAAATTTGGTAAATTATGTAAATGTTCAATATTTTCATTTCAAATATAATTCAGTAACAATTTTCGTAATTTACCATGTACAAATGAAGGAAAAAAAATAGATCTCATAACATTTAGTCATAATGTGGTTGAATAAATAATTATATTATTTCTTCAAAAATGTGCGGTTCTTTGGAATCTACGTTCTTCAAGATTTGTTGTTCTCAGTTGTTTTGTAGGATAATGTAAATAAACATTTATATATAAGGATTGGCTATTAACTGTAATTTGGATGAAAAATTTACTTTACAGTTTTAGAATATTATTAATAATAATTAATTTAATGATAAAAATTTTATAAAAGTTAGTTCTCTTTTGATTTTACATCTTAATATTATGTCATTACATTGAAGATAATTTTCTATAAAAAGTATATTTAATATTATTATATACGTAAGTAGTATTGTTAATTTATTAAATTTATCTTTAATAATAATATTAGATGTTTTGTTTTATTTAATATTTTTATTTTAATGGTTTTTATTTAAAATACACTTCTTTAAATTTCGAAAAATATATACATTAAAATACTTATTTCATGAATAATATTTAACATTGTAAAATATATTTTCTACACCAATTTTATAAAATAGCCAAACTAGTGTGTGATTGCTATTCAAGAAAATCTCGCATCTCTATGATTTTCGAAAACGAAAATACAGTAGGCCTCTTTCGATTCGTGTTATAGCCTGTACATGTGTGTGTTCCTCTTAAGAGCGAATTTTTCTCGACGTTTGCCAGAAAGCTTCGCCTCGCATGGATTTGTGTTCATAAAATAATCTGTTGAAAATCTCATCTAATTAAAAAAATAGAAGAAAAGTTTATTCTTGATTCATCAAGATGCCAACCATAATCGTAGCAGAGCAGATTTTATCAATATCAAAGGGAAAAAGGATCCTTGATGCAGCAACAAGAAAGAACGAGAAAAACATTTTATTTCTTTTTATTTTGTTTTTTTTTTTTCATTTTTGTATCTTATTTTGTTACAGCCACTAATCTTAAATTTATATCAGCCCTGCGGCATGAATTTGTTGTCGTTGCCCTATAGATTTAGTCACCTAGCTGTGCATTTTATTGACATGAGAATGCTACATATATCGTGCCTCTTATATATCATTTATGACTTTTTATTATTTTTATCTTCCTATTTCTTGTTCCCATTTTATTTTGTTCTTTACGTTCATAAATATACACACACTGCTCTTATCCAGCATTTTTACTTTGTTATTTAAATTGTTAAATATATTATAGAAGTTAAGCATAATATGTCTTATAGATCACTTACTACTACATTAATAGTTATTGTATATGCTATTTCTGTTCCTACTATTAAACTCTAAAGATTAAAAATAATGTAAAATATTAGTAGTATTTTTCCTGAACAGAAAATTTCTAAAAAATTTTTAATATTTGCAATGAGTTGATTAAAAAACAAAATTTTATTTCGTGACATTTCCTATTGATTATTTCCTACGTTGTAGAAAGTATTATTAGTTGAATGAATTTCTGAAATAATAGTAGATTATTTTTGTATAACACTACTAAAAATAATTGTGCTAGGTTAATATTTCTAAAGAATGAAATAAATTAGAAAGCTTTTTTATCAACAATAATACTTTCAAATATTGTTACCTTATAATATATTAATGAAATACACTCATGCTTTCAATCACAACCAAAAATTCATTTTTAAAATTCCATTATTCCACACTGTTATTCCTTATTGAGAATATCGTAAAATACACAAAATCTCATCTTTAAAATTGAACACATTTGTCTGACTCGATCTCCTTTTATCATGTTACTTTATTTTACAGCTCCTGGCAAAACATTATACTATCTACCCGGATTCCCACCTTTATTATAAGGAGTGATTTTATGATTTTATTAATACTTTTTCAGTTTCATATTAATTGATTCTTAAAAATACTTGTAAATAACAGTACCTGTTGTACAATATTGAAAAAAATTTTTATAAAATTCATAAAATTTCACTCTGACTTGCAAAGCTTCCAAATAATTACCAAAATTCACCAGAAAGCTTACCGCAATCATCATTATTATTATTATTCTTATCATTATTATTTGAAAAATTTTAATTTATTTAACCATCATCCGACCGCCGCGGCAGAGTCGCGATTGAGTTGGGCTTAATTAATTTGTTTGCGTTGCTTATTTAGTCTGTGTATTATTTTGTATAGAACGCAGTGCGACACAACCTGTCTCTCCACAAATGTTTCATGCGAGTCGAAAACGTGAAGGGGGCCGTGTGGACGGTGGACGAAGTGGAGTTTTACAAGAGACGCCCTCAACGCGCTTGCAGCACGACTGGGTACGTTGGCCCCCGAACCCACCCACCCCTCACAATTTAAAAACCCCTACTTTGAACCCCCAAAAATCAACAAAACGCGCGTCTTTTCATATATATCTATGACTATATTATTACACTTTTTATAATATTTAAAATTTCTTACAATTTTATCTTTTATTTATTGCTCCTTTTACACATTTCATTGTTACATCATTATTTTTTCATAAGTCTAATTTTAATGAAATCTACTCATTACTGATTACAAACGATCGAATGTCTATCAATTTCAATCAATTATTTAAATAGTTTAAAAATATTTTAAGTATACAAACATGAAAATGAGCTTAAATCTGCCCAAATAAAAATATTTGACAGTCGTATTTATAATTATTTATTTTTACTAGTTACTTAAAGATCACATTTACAAAATAATTAGCCACATTAAAATAGTCAATGTTTTTTAATTAAGTAAAGACTACTGAAATATTTGTCCCCATATTTAGTAAACGATCGTAAAATCGCATATTTGTAGACTTTATTAAACATTTATAATATATTTTTTTATTTTTTTCTCTCCTTGTATTTTACTTGCTAACAAGAAAATCAATCCTACAATGTTATTTTTTACCAAATACCAGAATCTCTTTCACTTTTTTCGTACTTTTTAAAAATGTCGAGTCTCTTTTATTGTATCTATATCAAAGAATTCTTTTTTACTTATTTCTATAAAATTACGATTACAAAAGTTTGAAAGAAGTAAAAAGTTCTTGATTTGTTTACTTCCTTACCTAATTTTCCATAATTCTTGCACTTTCTCTGACTTATTTATTTAAAACACCTAGCACTCCATATTTTAAAGTCATTGTATTCTTTCCCGCTTCTATAAATTCACTTTTGTAGAATACACATTTTTATATTCACATTTTTCTACGTTTTTTCATCTTTTTATCTATTTATATATCTCTGTTTTCTTATATATTATCTCTTAATATCTTTTTCTCTAAGTAGATAGTTTTTATCACTCTGCTTTTATGTATACACGCATTCACAAATTTTTAATCTTTTATATACATCTCTTTTTACACTACTTTTATCTCTCTTTTAACATTTTACTAGATCTTTTAGACTATTTCATTAGATTTTTTATATGTAATATACTTTTTTGCCTTTTTATACTACGTAGCTTACACTCTCGCTTTTTAAATGTACGTTTATATCTTTTTATATATATGTTTATTACATATTTCTAGATGTCCATTTTAATGCGTTATATACAAGTACGTGTCATCAGAATCGCAAATACGCGTATTTTGTATGAACGCATTATTTTCTTTTTTATATGTACCGTTTACTTACATTTTTGTCGACATTTTACTATCTTTATGTATGTAATTTTTCGTTTTGATCGTAATTCTTAGATATATTTTTATACGTAATCTATTTTACTCTTTCTTGTTTAACTTTTAAGGACGTGAATTAGATTAGCAATTAGAATATGTAAAACATAGTAGACTTTACATATTCATCTTCATTATTTCAATAATTTTTAGTAGTAAACTCTCTATTTTTCTTTGTTACTATCGATATTTATTAATTTTAAGCTTGAATCCATATTTTTAGACAATCGATCATTAAGTTTGTCGGGTCGAGGTATTCAAAATGTTTTTTCGAGATTTCTCACATATAGCGCATCTCTGTGGGTGTGATTTTGCGTATTGTCCTGTTTATTTCGTACTGACTTTGAGAGATGCGTGGTGAGCAGTCTGGAATTTCCTAGCACGGTTTATTTTTGATACCACTTGAATTTATGTATATGATCACGATGAGTTTGGTACGCTGCCTTTCTAAGAAAAATACCGTTTAATGAAAATTTTAGATGCTTGGTTTATGTATTTTATTATGTATAAATTTTAGACTTTATTTTGTTTTTAAATTATTCATTTGCTATTTTGTTATTTAAAATAAACATCTTATCAGGTTATAGTTTTTAATAAAATATTTTTGCTTTGATAATGTCCTTTTAGGCTTTATACATATCATGTTGTATTATTTTTGAGCTCTAAATTTCTACAATTTTTCCTCACTACAACTTTTGATAAAATTTATTTTAACCATTAAATATAAATTATCTTAACAGAAATTAAAATTATAGTAATTGAATATTTATATTTATATTCTGTAATACATTAAGTTATTTTATAAACGAAATACACAATTTTACATATTAATCATTATCATTTTCGAAAATTTATTTTTGAATTCACATTGTTATTCTACAATAATTCAATAATATTTTATATGTCAGTATTTACGATCTAGTAAGCTTTCTGTAACCCGTAAGTATATAAAATTATTATAAGTACGCAGCAACTCAGTTTTAAAATACTTTAAATAGCATGTTCTTTTATATTAATTAATATTTTTAAAATACTTTTATAGACAATTTAATAGTGCATTTTAGTGTATTTAGAAAAAAGTAATCTTAGTTCATTTTACGGTAAATCAATTTTACAAAAAACCTCGACCCGTCGAACCCATATAAGGAATAAAGCAAAAGTGAATAAAATTAAGAAAAAAAGAGAAGCTACAAAAATGGCAACTCTGTTAGTCTTCCATTATTTCATAACGTGTGACAAAGCTCACACATTCTTATGGATTTGCGCGCGCGTGTGTGTGTGTGTGTGTGTGACGTGTGAGCGTGAATATTTAGAGAAGGAAATCGTAGAGACCAGGAGTTTGCCTAACAAGCATGCGGGCTTTGCAGCGACTAACAGTGCCAGTCTCTCTATTACGTTATCTGTGTTATATCTTCTATATCTTTGTCTTTTTTATTACTTTTTTATACATACTTATATATTATACAATTACGTGGGTCGTGTGTATGTGTGTATTTATACACAATTAGATGTGTGAAGCAGATGCAAAAGAGTAGGTGAAAGAGAAAGTCGGAGAAGTATAGATGAGAAAAAGGATTTCCTTAGGGTGATCCACGTGCGTGGAGCAAAGGTCCAAAGCCGAGCCGTCATGGAGATGAAGCATCTAGAGTCATCAAACCCGCCGTTTCCCGTTTCTATCTTTCTATCTTTATTCTTATATTATTTTAATCAAATTTGATTTGAATTTAAGATTTTCCAAAAGTTTTAAAGTCATTTTTTTAATATACATTTGTAATTAAAATCTACTGTAAATTATCAAAAAAAGAAAGACAGAAAATAAAATAAAAATAATTATTAGATTTTCTATCAAAAACATGGAGAAAACTAGTTTGTTTGCATTGATATAACATTATCACTTTTTGTACAGAATATATTCATTTTTTTTTCAGATAGTTATAAAAGTTTTTGCTACATTATGTTACTCCTTATGGATAAAGTAAATCTATATTAATTATAATTTTAAATCACAACATAAATTTTTACTATATAAAGTAAAAATAAAGTAATTATTTCTAAAATTGCTTAGCTAAAAATTGTCTTTGGAAAATTAGGAATTCAATCAATTTATTGTTAATGTATACTATTTTCTATAAAAGACTTAAAAAGAAAGAAAGATAGAACTTCTGCACGTGTATTTTAGAGTGAATTAGCAAGAGATTGAGCAAAATCATTTCTACTTTTTAAGTGCCACATCTTCTTTTCCCTTTTTACATGCAATTTTGCGGGTCTCTTTGCATACTTGCCTCTGTCTCTGTCTCCACTGTTTTCTCTCTCTTTCTTGCTCCTTAAGCTCTGACATGAGATAATTTATGCACGCACACACATTCTGTCAGAGCAAGAATGAAAAAAAAGAACCAAAAACAGAGAAAATCGGGGAGGCAGTTAGTTTTTTAATTAAAAAGCAAAAGAATGTCATGAGGAACAAGTGTATGACAATTTGAAAAAATCAATTAAAAAAATATTTTATATTGAAAAGAAAGTTGGTTCAAGGTGTTCATTTTAATAGTTTTTAATAAAACAAGGCGTAATTGGGGTTAATTTTTTCACCTAATTGTGGGGTCGATTTCAAATTTCGGATTCTTTTTAAAGCATATGCCAACTTTAACATAAAATATATAAATTTAACTATCGTGGTAGAATTAAAATGTTTTGCCATTACTTTACAAAGTTTAGGAATAACTTTTGCAATGGGGTAAATTAACCCCAATTCCGTATTTTCAAATATAAAATATCGCATTATTAGTTAATTTATGTACTGATTTTTTTTTTATTAAAAACTACTTTCTTTTCATTATTAAAGTTTAACGCAACGTAACGAAACAGCACCACAGAGCAAAAGCGAGTCGTTGCAACACGGCAAGAGAAATTTTTTATATTTTTCAGAAAGAGCAAATTTTAGAGCGGCGAAAAAAAATATTAACGACGAAAAAAAAATCAACCTTTTGAACTTTTTTGTACTCTCTTTTCTCTATTTCTTGGTGGTCTTTATCTGTGTATACAGAACGCGATCCGCACCAATCTATCGTTGCACAAGTGTTTTGTGCGCTATGAGGACGACTTCGGGTCATTCTGGATGGTGGACGACGCCGAGTTCGTAAAGCGGCGGCATCTGTCCCGCGGCCGCCCCAGGAAATATGACCCAACCCCATCACCCACTCCACCCCACCTCTCCGCACAGTAAGCACTACCACTATTTTAGAAACTTCTGCGCTGCTGGCTGAAACGTATAAAAAAAACTAAAAAAAAAAGATACGAAAAAATGAAATGACAAAAAAAAGAAAAAAAAGTGAAGAAGATACAAATAAGACGTGTACCCGACGTAGTCCGTCTTGCTATCTTTGTCTGCCTTGCCTAAGCTCTTGTCTGTTTCTTTGTCCTTTTTGTATTTATTATACCCCCGGGTGTTCGCATTTCTTTTTATTTTTGATTCTTTGATTATATAGAATTTATTTTTTATTACAATGTTTACTATCTTTGAACGTAAATAAAATTCTAAAATTAAAACGTTCTGTGAAAAGTTTATTTTTATTTAAATAATTTAATCTTTAAAAATGTATGTCAAATCACTTTCTTTTGTTTTAATGTAAAATACTAAAATAGTTTTTATATTTAATTGTTGTTAAATTCAATTGTTTTAGTCTATTATAATTATTAAAAATTCGTATCTATTTTAAAATCATTATTATAAATCATTCAAAGCTTTTGGAAAAATTAAAAATTCTTATATTTCTCCACTTGAATAGAAAACATTTCTAAGTTAAAATTTTCAAATTTAATGAAAATTAAAAACTAGACGTTTCCTTTATTTATTTGCTCTTAGTTTTGTCGTTTCT
>JAPYZB010002005.1:0-13534 GCA_030522745.1 Eupelmus kiefferi | reverse complement strand
GGTTGTCCGACGCGAGGATAATGTGATCGACACATAAAATGATTATCGATGTTTTTAGAATAGCTACAGGTGAATATTGTTGTTTGTTTTTCTGATTTGATTATTTGACTGACCATGATGTTAATAGTGTGATTTTGTTTACTGATTTTATTCTATTATTTGATTTTTCGATTATTATTGAGAGAAATCTGATCAACAATATAAATAGAGAGAAACGTTAATAAAATTAATTCATTAAATAAACAAAACAGCTTTACTTATCAATTTACTAAATTTCAAATTTGATAATTTATTAAATGCTCTATATCTAATCGAAAAAATATTTTAATTTTTATTTTAATTTTAATGAATGATTATTTATTCTTGATAATTTTAATTTATGCTCATTTTTAATACTTAAACATTAATTTAGACTAATAATTTTCTGAATTATGTAAAAGCTAATATATTAATTTAAAAAACAAAAAATTGATCTAAAATAAAAATAAATCAGGATGTAATTTATTCCGAATAGCTAATTCTAATTTACATTCAGTTATTATTTTAAACCTCTTCCCAAATCCCATCCCCCCAAAAAAGTAAAAAAAGCCATTACTCACGTGGTGGTATCGTGCTAGTAGTAGTAGTACTCGGCGTAGTCGGTGCCATCGTGGTCGTCGTCGTCGTAGCCTCCGTCGTCGTGACCAGCTGCGTCGTTGTGCTCGTCGTGCTCGTCGTGACCGGACGCGTTATCTCGCCCACGGTCATCGGCTCCATAGGCTGCGAGAACGTCACTTCCGGTATGACGTTATTCTCTAGCTGCTGCTCGCCACCCGTTTCCTCCTCCGGCTGCGGCTCCTCCTCGGTCTCCTCGGGCTCGGCGAGACCCAGACTCGTGACCGCGACGAGCGAGGCCCGCGGCGTCGCGCCGTTCGTTCTCCGGGGCGGCGTCGACTCCGTCGGTTCCAAAGTCGTGCGACCGTTCACGTGCCCGTGGTGCTTGGCCGCGCGACGCGCGTGGAAGTCCTTTTGCGCCTCGACTGGAAAATGAGAGAAGGGAGTTTTTATATGGGCTGGTGGGTAGGTGACTTTGACGTGGAAGTGGTTTTTGTGGTTTCTTTCTTATGCTGGGGGTGGAGGGTTCTTTTTAGGAAAATAAATTTGTTAAGGTAGAGTTTGGGCAAATGTGGGGATATTAGATTGAAGGATTAATTTAGTCCTTTTTCAATGTTTATAAGCTCAAAATCATAATTAAAACAATTTAAATATTGATTAAGATAAGCACCTGCATTTTTTTTACGTGTAAAATGGGATTGATTAACTCAAAGCTTATGCTATGATTCTTGACTTGAGGAATTTTTTAAGATAACAGTGATGAATATCTAAAGAAATATCGACATGTTTGTTTGAAAAAATATGCACGTTGTAACAGTCAATATTTGTGAGAGCCTACAGCAAGAACTACCCGTCGTTTAATCAGATTTGATTATATTTGAAGGGTCTGGACTTCCTTTATAAATATTGACCTCGCTTTCGTACTGAATCAATCAATGCTGTTTGAATATGTTATTTCAAATTAACTTCTGGCATTTTTTTTTTATGTAATCTTTTTTTATGCATTTCATTTTCAAAGCAAACATAGTAGAAAATTTTTAAAAAATCAAGCTTCAATTTTTATCTTCTGTTAAAATATTAAAAACATCGATGATTCTAGCTTAAGTGCATTTAAAATAATTGAATATTACATCAAAGTGAAGGCATCGTCCTCAGAGTGCATCGCAAAACGATATGGCTCGATCCATAGAATAAAAAACGAAAAGAAACAACTCGATGTTGTCTTGGCTTCTTTGTACGAAAGCTCGTTACATCTCTGTTTTCAAACGTAAGACGTTTCGAGCGGAGCGTGTCCAGAGGTCCAGCCCAGTCGCGATATCAAGCAGTACGCGAGCAAACATCTATCGCAACTCTTTCCTTCGACTCGGCGCTTTTTATAGTTTATATCGTCGTGCACTCGCGCGCGTTTTTTCGTATCTAAATTACTTATCTCGTCTGGCCACTGTACTACAGACGTTCGCTTTACAACTCTGTGCGATCGATAAAAGAAGTCAGTCCTCTCTCTCTCTCTCTTTCTCTCCCTCTTTCCTTTTCCGGAGCCAACCTCAACGCATCGCACGCTCTCTCTCTCTCTCTCGCTCGCCCTTTGTGTCCGTCCCTATCTCGTTCGTTCCGTCTGCGTGTAACTTTTTTTCTTCGCCCGCTCGCTTCTCTTTTTTGCAGTCAGTACTCCTTCGCCGGACCGCGCGCGCTTTCGACACAGTTAAAACGGCCGGCTGTAGCGAACTCGTTTCAACTTTGCAGCGGAAAAAAGGCGGCCGCCGTATGGGTGGGATTTGGGGAAAAGAATTTTTCTAATTTCCCGGAAGAGCTTTCGAAGCGGCTTTTGTGCGCGCGCTGCACTGCGCCTCTTCCCCTTTTTTTTCTGCGCGCGCGCGCGCTCGTCGATCGACGAGCTTTTTTGCGTGAGCGAGCGGGGAAAAAAGGAATGGAAACCGGACAAAGAATAGGAAATAGGAATGCGGAACTAGCCCTTGAACATTCGGCGATTGTGGATAAGTATGTACTTTTCTGCCGGGAGATAGAAATGGTGCGTTTTGCCGAGTGCGTTCCTTGCTCTTTTGTAAACTTTTGAGCTAGTTACGAAAACGACGAACTTACTTGTTGCGAATTTACGGTCATGCGCTGAAAGTTGAATAATTAGGGGCGAACTTCGTTTTGCAAACAGATTCGTTCCATTTTCTTGGCTTATTTTATGTAAAAGATGTAAGTAATCATTAATATTCAAAATGTTGATATAAATGAAAATGAAAAATTTTGTGAAATCAGTAAAATCAAATAAAATGTAGACTTTTACTTTTTCGCGCTTATTTCATACTGAAAATATTGCATTTTTAAGCCCATATCAAGGCGTCTATTATCTTACTATTACTTCTATCATCTTGACTATTTAAAAAAAACATTATTCCTTCTGCGGTATTCGCATTTCAAAAAATGCGGGGAAAATTATTTCTATTAAAGAACTATTTCCACTGAAATTTCAATTGAGAAAAAATATTTTGTCCCGACGCATCACTTGGCTCGGATCTTTTTGAAGGAATTCCATTGCTCGGGCGCGTTCCTGCCACGCAGCATTGATATAAAATAACTGAAAAATTTTTTCCCTGAACTCGCTCTCAAAAAAAGAATCTAATGAAATTTTCACGAGAGATAGTCGAAACAAAAAGAGTTAACGTTAAAAAATCCATACTCCAACGAGCGCTTAAAATCACTCGTAACTACCCGACGGCCTGGCCGCTCTGGCCTTTAAAACCCAGAGAAAGAAGAACCTAAAACGAATCCCGCGAGAGAGACAGAGAGGGATAGAGATAGAAAGAGAGGGAGAGAGGAAGACAGCAAGTTCAACGGTCTTGCAGCAGCTCTGCACGCGACTTTAGCGGCGCACTTCGCGCTACAGGATACAGACTTCGATGTTTAGCGCTTTACGAGCGTAACGTCCGCGAGCGCAACGCTCCGATGCACTCGAGTTAAGCGCGCCTTTACGTGTTTTACGCGCCAAATCGGCATTGGCAAACAGAGAAAAAAAGGGAGGAGTGATAGAGGAGAGACGGAATTTAGCGTTTGGGTTAAATGCGTCGGAGTGGAGCTTAAATAATGTCACTGATGAGATAATCAATTATTAAGTTGCAATATTGATTTTTAAGTTTTAAATGATAAATTTTATAGAAAATATTGTTAAATTCTTTCTTTACTGAAAATATTTTACTATTCATGAGTCGAACATCGTTTTTGAATGTTCAATCATAGAAGCATTTAGTATATTAATAAAAAACTAAAGTATATCAAATATTTTAAAAATATAAAAACTATTACTAAAATAGATGTTTCTATTACTACATTTATAATTACTTTATAACTCTCGTTGAATTAAATTTTAATAAAAGTCGCCTATTTTCAGCGTAAAAGAATTTTTTAATAAATTTTATTAGTTTTTAACTAAAAAGACGGTTTGTCAAGGTTTAAAAATAAATTCATTAAAAAGATTATAAAATCACTTTTGCACAAAAGTTTTTCTAACAATTTCAAAGGCCGTGAACGTAAAGTGGTAAATTCGATTTTTAGTAAAACGTAAATCTAGTCGCAATTGTATTTCCAGAAATATTCTTCTTAACCTAAGGATGTCATTGGAATTTTAACAGCCAACTGAAAACAATCATCTGAATTATTACTCGAGTTACTGCAGGCAGCAAAAGGCGCGCGAGGCGCGCGGGCGAAAATGAAAAAGCATAAATAATTTAAATTCAACGGCCGTTCTTATTTTATGTACTACTGTAGGTATATACGTGTGGAGAGGCTCACCGACGCAAGGGTTGACCCAGAGGAGTCGCTGCCAGCCGAGGCATTCGTAAAGCGGCGCGATGTCCGTCCCTTTACAGGCGCAGTTGGAGCGCAGCTCCGTGCCCAGAATTCCCAGCATGGCCGTTCTGCAGCCCTGCGGCGGGCCGGCGCACTTCTTCGTCACGCTGTCCACCGAACAGCTCTGCTCGTAGTGCTCCAGCTTCGATCTGGGAAGGATTTTTTTTTTACTTTTTTTATTTACGATTTTATTACTTTTTTTTGTTTTGCTGCTTAGCGTTTAACAGGGTGGACTTGCCGATGGGTACTACTTCTGAGGCGGGGTTAATAAAATGAAAAACGACTTGTGAATTATATTGAATTGAAATATTTTAATGTACAGAATTTAACAGGGAGCTGATTTATTACAGAATGTAAAATGTATAAATGCTTTTGATCTTCAAGTAACTATTGAAAAATTTCAAATTTATTTTATTCCAAATTGCAATAAAACGTAGTTGGCAGCGATGAGCGTCAAGCTCTAGTAATCCTTCAAACGTCTTTGAAATTTTATTGGAAACAAAAAGCGTCTTTAAAGCCGAGATACTTTCCCGTGCATTCCGCGAAAAATCGAGCTTAAAATTAAAAGCCCCGGCATCCCGAACTGGCATATCGCTCGAGCGATGTCCCTCCCGTAGGCGAGAAAAATTCATCCGCGCATACTTTCTTCGCTCTCGAGCTTTCTTGGCCTCGATTTTTCTCATATCGCGCGTTCCCTGAATCCTTTCCCGCGTTATATGTATATTTAAAAATGGTGGCCGCGAACCGAGACTTTCCACGCATTCCGTATTTGGCGCGCTCACCTGCAGCCAGGCTGCTCGCGGCAAGAGCTGGCAAGGGAGTCGCAAGTTGGCATCTCCGAACCAGCAGGGACACGCTGGGCGCAGGTTGGATGCATTTTTTCCTGGGCCATCATGCACTCGTCCCGCTTGCCTTCGTTTTTCCTGTAAAAAAGAGAGAAGAAGAAGAGTGGATGAGAGATCGTGGGGAATAGAATCGAGCAGTTCAAAGCTTTGTGGGTCTAGATTTTAAAAAGTTTGTTCAATTACTTGATTTTTAGTCTCTAGAAAAAGTTTTGTTCATTATTTATTAGATTTGTTTCTTTTCTTGCTCTTACAAGCTAGCACTACTTCTCAATTGTTTTGAAACAAAAAATATCTATAACACGAAAACAATAATTCAATATTAATATATCATTAATATTCAAAAGTTATGTCCGTCTTATACCGAGCGTTTTAAAAGCTATTAAAAAATTTAATAAAACTTTATTAACTTTATGTGCGGGTTAGATAAAAGTTATAAAAAAATCTAATACATGTTAAAGCTGAAAAAAAGGAAAAAAATATTCTTGACTATATAATAAGACAAATAAGTGTAAAGGGTATTTCCATGAGTTTTTCTTATTTCTTGGGCAGCGAAAATTTCAGGTAAGTTCTTTTTGCTCTCCAGGAGAGTTCAAAGATTTTATTAAAATTGTAGCATCCTTTTGAAGTATGAAATAATTTAATATTTCATCGGACTTTTTAATCTTGTTCGAATCAGAAAGTATGCAAACCATTGGATAGTAAAACGTAATTTTTTTATTATTTTTATAGCTATTCTATTACACTTGTTTCAACTCTGTAGTCACAAATTAAATTTTCAAAAAACTGTTTCTATTTATTGTTCTTATTCTAGTTTCGGGAAAACTAATGATGTTTTTCGAGAAATTAAGTACTATTATATAAAATCCTGCTTTTTTAAATAGCTTAATACTTTAACTTCTCCCCTGGTAGAAAATTAACCATATTCTGCTCACTTATCTAAAAATTCTGGAAATGCTTTGTACGAAACTTCTAGATAAGTGTCATTTTAACATTTTTGACCAGAAATTCTGGCCAGAATATGGTTAATTTTCTACTAGGGTCAAAGAAAATAAGTACAATATCTCAATCTTTTTATTCAATGACTTTTTATTTATATATTTTCGGGTAAAAAAGGTACTCAGTGTTTAGGTTACTTTCTTGCAATATTTTACTAAAAAACACAAATAAATTTTCATTCCTTTTCTGAAATAAAAAACAAATACATCGCAAAACAAGAAAGAACACGTGTAAAAAGGAGTTTTTAATATTTAGCAATAAAAATGTCAAGGGTCCATTCAAGCTTACAGCGATAACGCAAAAAAAAAACTTGAAAAAAAAAATATACACATAAAATGAGCCAAACTTTATTTATGGCGCCGTAAAAAGTGGGCGGCAGCAGTTAAACGTCTCGCGGGGGAATTCGTGAGGAAAAGGCGGAATCGTGTGGATGTGTCGCACGAATTTTCTAAGCCTATTTGTCTATACAAGACACTGCAATGCACGAAACTCTCAATGGAACTGAAGTTGGGTGTGTGTAATTCGTAAAGTATCGAGGAGCTTTGATATTGTTCCTCAGACTAATAAGACCGGGATATATAGGGTCTGGTTTATATTATATATTATCTTTCGTTAATACAATATAATATTATTTTACATTCATTTTATTTATGTAATTAATTTACTTTGTTACAAAATTTCAAAATGAAAGAGTAATTAAATGCGATACCTTCTGATACCGAATGATGGGAAAAAAGGCTTCTAATTTGATGTCAAAGTCCTGGTAATTAAGAAAAACTCTATGAGAAATATTTTGTTATGTTACCCGAAATATATGCAACTGTTGCAATTCAGATATATCGATATAATTTTAAATTTTTAAATAATTAAGCGTATCGACTCAAGAAAATGGATATTATTTAGAAAATTTAAAATTTATTACTTTATTATTCTAGGGTATGACACGAAGTTTTCTCTTTATTGTCCAAAAATAAAATACGTTTTCTGGTTTCGGAATATTCAAAAATGACATGCACTACAATTTCAAATTATCTTAAAATTTAATCGTTATATCGAATAGGAAAATTACTTTCATAAAGATTTCTTAGAAGCATAATGTTCTATTATATATTACATTCCATTTATTATTAAAATACAAAATTATAATTTATTACAGGGTAATTTATTGAAAAATATAGAAATTCTATTTATAATAATTCAATAATTTACTTCGTCTATCCATTATGAATTATAACAGTAAAATAAGATAATTATTCGTTTTTATTTAGAATAAGGAAGTAGTTTTCTTGCGAATTCATGAACTTTGAAAATTTTGAAAATACTACAGAACAATAATTTTGAAATAATATTCATAGTTCATCACCAGTTAAAAATGCTGAATCATTTTAAATTTTGTTAGGAATTAATATAAATAAATTGAAATTTACCTATTAGTAGGATAATATAATAGATATAATTTCGATTTGTGATTAATAAAAAAATAATTATGAATGAACTGATCAATGAAACAAAGATAAAATACTGTAATATAAAGCGATTTCATAAATTTTCTATAAGTAAATTAACTACATTATGATAATATTATAATAACACCTGTCACTTTTTATTATTGCCGATATCATAAATATGACAGATAATATTCTTTTAAAATATTAAAGTAAACGACATCATACTGAGTAGTAAATACTATATTATTTTTAGCAAAAATATTGAGAAAAATTATTCTAATAACTAGTATCCGTAGTATGTAGAAACTGTGCAATAACTGTCAAATTTTTAAATTGTTGAGTGATATCACAAATATAAGTAAATGAAAAGTTTTTACGTTGTGAAAACCGTGACTAGGAAAGGTGAGTTGAAAAAGAGAGAGAGGTAAGAAAGAGGAAGTCTTGAAACTTTACTTAAAGATCTTCAAAAACGAGTAGGATAAAGCTGGTAAGTACTTAGATTTTTAGAACATCATCAAACACTTTAGAAAGTCAGTTTTTCTTTTCCTATCACTTTTTTTGACTTATAAAATTGCATCACCATTAAACTTGTTTTTTTTTTTTAAATCTTTCTTCTAACGTACTGCAGTTAGTACAGTGATGATTCACACATCAAAACTTTTAAATTTTGTTAACAGCTACATTTTAACGAAGAACCGATCTATTAAAAAAAAGACATTATTCTGAATTGTCCAAATACTAAATTATCATCATTATAAATATTTATATTTAATTTTTATTTTTACATATTTTATTCTTAAATAATCACACCTTTCGTGAATAAGTATTTATTTTTTATTATATTTTAAAAAATACGTTCTTTCCACATTAATTATGACTACGTATTCGCATCGACTCACCTGCACAGGCAGAACGCTATCTCCACGGAGTGCTTGTGGCTGGCTGACTTGTAGAAGTGCTGGAGGGCAGCCATGCACTCGTTGCGCGAGCAGCTCGAGTGGTCGCAATGGCTCAGCACCGGCTGTAGAAGCACCTTGCACTCCGGGTCGTTTCTGCGAACGTCAATCATACGGGTCATTTTTTTTTTTTTTTTCATTTACACTTGAACCAGTTCTTTCTACGTGCCGAAACACTTAGCTTCCGTCTGATTCATAGCGAAATGAAAGATGAAAACGATTGGCATTGAATTGTTAAGCCCCGCCTGGTGGCATTACCGATATTTCAAAATCGATATTTTTGAGGTTTGTATTGTTTCCTTACTAATGTAATGTTGATACTCGACAGTAAAGTGGTGCTATTGTTTAGTAAATTAATATTAATTTTTTAAATTTTCGAACTTTTCACAATTAAAATAGTAAATTTTTGTTAAAAGTTCATAAACTTTTGTAATTAAATGGTGTCAAGTATTTTTGAACTTTATTATCAGTATAAAGCTATCATTGCATAATTATAATAGTTTGGTAAAAAAAAAATAAATAAATGAAATAAAATAAATTAATAAATAATAATGTATAAATAAAAATAATTAAATTTACTTTGAAAAAGATGATTTTATTGTATTATCTCGTATTATCTTGTATTATCTGTAAGACAATTCACAAAACGAACGGGATTCGAGCTACAACTAACGAAATAAATATTGCTTACAATGATTTGAAATTCCGTAATTTTATTGAATAGCTTCGATTAACTTCGATGTTTCAGCCAATCTTGTTGGAGGATTTCAAAAACATTTTAAAAGATATTTCCTCCGGATAGTGTACAAGGTTAGTTAAAACGTCGATTCAGAAAAGAGCGCGCTGGCGCTGCGCGAAATTCAATCGAGGCAAAAACGTAGGAAAAAAATAACACAATAAAATCACAAGCGAAGAAGGCTCGTGCTGTTAGAGAAGAGCACTTTGAAGCTTCGCTGTGTGTATAGAAGAGAGGATCTGTACTCACTTGCAGGCGGAGTAAGCATGATGACACGTGCTAGAGAGGATCAGCTTCACCGGTTGCTGCTGGATGACCCGCTCGTTATCCGGCAACGACGAAGGTGCTGCCTGTCCCACTGCAAACATCGACGCTTTCATAAATCACTGCCTTCGACGATGCTTTCAAAACGCTAGCTTACTTTTTATTTGTAAGGTCTTTGGGTGTATCAGACATGAGTTATCTAGAGCGCAAAGTCGCACTTTGCTTTTTTCCTTCGATTTAAAATTTTTTATTTTTAGAAAGGAAGGATGTAAAAGGATTAAGCGTTATCAAAGTTAGTTTTACTCAGAAGATTTAAATGAATTTTTTTTAAGTTGACTTTAAACCTTACTCTAAAACTTCTTTAATTGCCGATATTTCGGACACATTTTAAAAACTGGAATGACCATCTTCAGTACACGAAAATCAGCTTTTAATTTTGTTATTACAGAAAAATTTTTCATTTGTTTGGAAATTTAAGACTAGGTTATCTTCTTGACTAAATAATAATAGATACAGAATCAATTAGAAAAAGTTTTTCAATCACAAAAACGTTTTTCTCGCTAAATTTTTTAATTCGAATTTTTTATTTTTATTTTAATTTTTTTTATTACTTTTTGATATGTATCCATTATATAACGGTACAGAAGTTCATAGTAATTATACCTTAGTTTTTTTACCCTTCTTGTTTTTGCACACTATTAAATCGCAATCAATAATTCAACTGTGTCTCAGTGCGGTCATGTCGACCATCTCTACACTGTGAAGACATATATCACGGTACATGTACATGTTTCGTCTATCTATAGCGTATTAGTCGATGGGTGGGCTGTTCTTTATTAAAATGAAAGAGGAGAAAGTAATAATATAAAAAAATCGGATCGATAAATTTTCAGTCTTGAAAAGAAAAAAACTCAATGATTCAACGGCAATTTATTACAATGACGAACGGTGTAATGGAGTTAGCATTTACAAAAAAGCATTTAGAATCATATAAAATTGGGAAATTTGAATTTTTTTGCCCTTTTATTTGTTCATTTGTAAACGATTGTACAGAGTTTTTTTAAGCGTATATATGGCATGTGTTTTAATAGGTAAAGCCTATATATATGTATGACTATATGTGCTTAAAAAAAATCGATGTAAAGAAAGACATTCTGTAATTACAAAAAGTAGCAAGTACAAAAAGATAAATGAAGCGTGTTCATGATACGTGAAAGTTTATGAGTACAGAAACGTGCATATGAGCACATTCATGAACATTGTTGACTGTTACTTCTCTCAGTGTACGTGAAAACAATGAATCGAGACAAAGGTCAAGTTGAAGTTCCGCTTTCTTTATATACGGCTGCGAAGAGCGAGGGAAGAAAAAAAAAGTGAGCTGAATTTCCTCTAGCAGAAAACGAGCTCTTTTTTCTTGCTTTCTCGATTTCTTTCTCTCTGTCTTTAGCCATCTATTTCTCTGGTTTCGCCTTAGAGTATATATATCTACACATTCTAGGAGGGAGAGAAAGAGAAAGAAGAGCGGAGAAAAGTAGAGTGACCCGAGGTGAGTAAGAGGCGAAATTCGACGCATTTTATTAAGACGAACGAGCGAACGTCTCTTCTACCGCGCGCCTGCATTCTTCGGATCCATTAGTCTTTTTTCCTTCTTTCTCTAGGATAGTACTTCCGGTATTGCGCCTCGCCACCTGGATACACATAAGTTTTTACGATAAACGTGATTTCGGGCGTACCGGAGAATTATATTCATTACAGCGTTTGTAAAGGTGTTTTTTATTCCATCCGGAGAGATTTATACGCTGGACAGGGAGGGGAGGAGAAATAACAGCTCCGCTGTGACTCGTTATAACTTTATCGATGTGATTTCGTTGTAATAAAAGGATGACCCGAACATAATTATTCTTTTACTGTTTTATAGCTCTTAAAAAATTATTTGCAATAATTAAGAATTTTTCTATTAGAGGTAATTCGTGTAAAACTAGACTCAAATTTTTCAATAAAACATTGTTATTAGAAAAATTAAAAAAATGAAAGAGTAAATTCAAAAAGAATAAATATGAAAAAAATATATTCATATTGAGAGAAGAATCTTTGGAAAAATGACAAAATGCTTACTGCTTCAGCCATAGTCAAATCAAGTAAGTTTTAGATTTTTACAGCCTGCACTAGACAGTAGTTATGTATTATAATTTCTCTAAAAATTTTTCTCTAAGTGGAAATAGGATAAACTTGAAAAAAGCTAATTGTATACGTTTGATTACTGCGGAGTTCATGCATTGAAAAAAATTATAATTGAATAGATAAAATAAGTAAGTTTATCTATTTTTACAAGTCCCATATAAAATAATTAAAAAGTTTCTAAAAATGAATTATTGCAAAATTTTACAAACTCGATTGACGAACGGTGTCAATCGTCATTATTTGCAACGTTCATTAACAGACTGTTTACGCACTGATTTTATAGCATCATTTTATCTCATAATTTTTTTATCTCATAATTAGTCGAGCGACAATTTTACGAACGTCAGCAATTACGCATCGACTGGCTTTGTGTATCGCCACGTACACAGCCGAAACGCTCGAGGAAATCTCTATTGTGGTACG
Source organism: Eupelmus kiefferi (assembly GCA_030522745.1). NCBI lineage: Eukaryota > Metazoa > Arthropoda > Insecta > Hymenoptera > Eupelmidae > Eupelmus > Eupelmus kiefferi. The sequence continues at coordinate 1,236 of JAPYZB010002005.1, read as the reverse complement.
CAGCCTGAAAGCAAAAGAGCGGCGATGCGCTAACAGCCGAAGAATTAAGGGGCAGAGTGTCAGCGAGTAAACGAGCAAAGTTGCAGAATTGATATTCATGAAAGCATGTACACAGGAGCGTTAGTCGTGCGCCGGCTGTTCTGGTCCAAGACCAGTTGACTCCTCTTCTCCAATTGACGCGGCAGGCAGCTCTTTTCCACGGGGAAAGCGCGCGACTATGACGCAGTCTTTATCTCTCCTTGATAAAGTGCGTCGAGAGAGGCGGGGAAACGATGGAGAATTAAGGAAGTCGGAGGGAGCAGGCGTGTTTGCCAAGTTTATGACTGGAGGGATTTCGGATATGACGTTGATCGTGCGTATGGACTACTTTTTCGGAGGGAGAATGAGAGCTCGAGATTTTTTAACTAGATGGCTCGTTTTTAACGCTTAACTTGATTCGAGTCGTTTCCGAGAACTGCCTCGATTAAAGGGGTCGGAGATTTTTTCTCTTTCCTACTATGGCACAAAGCTTTTGACATTTAGTAGGGTAGTGGGATTTTTTAATTGTGTGATATGATGACGACATAATTCACTTGTATTATCTGAATTTCTATGGATTCTAATTGGATATATTAATAGTGATCCTTAATTATTTTATAGATAAATGTTTTTTATAGATTTTATTAAATAAATTAATAAATAACAATTTGTGTTTCTTATAACTTGCAGATAATTAATATGTAAGCACCTTTGCTATACGAAGGAAATCAGCGACGTAAAAAACCCTCAACGTCAATGGCCCAAAATTAGAGCACGCGGCAAAATTCAATAAAGTCTGAATCGGTGTTAACGAAGGAATAGCGCTCGCCAGCTCGCGATAAACAATTACGGCTAAACATTTAAATAATCCGGCATTGTGCTCGCCTGCGCTTTTGCTCGGGTGCAAAACATTTTGAATATTAATGAGATTTTTGGGAGGGTAAAAAGGTCGCGGATACGTTACACATACGCAGATGCACACGAGCTTATATATAGCGTTCAACCTGTTACAAGAACACAACGGATTTTAAAATTCAATAGTGGAACGCATACACGCGCTCACCCGTACTTGTCGCACGCTCCATTTCCATTTCCATTTTTTTTTTGCACGTTTTATTTATCTTGTTAAGGTTTTCGAGTAGAATAATAAATGCAGAGGTAGTTGAGTAGATATAAACGTTTATTAAGACGCAGTAAAACGCGTGAACAAACACGTCC
>JAPYZB010002004.1:0-12863 GCA_030522745.1 Eupelmus kiefferi | reverse complement strand
CAATATTAAGAGTATTCATATTAAATCCTCCCAAAATAGAGAATATTGTTATCAAACGTTGTGATTTTACTACAATTTTTATTGTAAATTTTGTAAATAATGATATTAAGCTTGTATGTAAATAATATTACATAATAAAGTCAAAAAAAAATGTTCAATATATTTTCTATTATGAAAATGTCAAAATCTTCATTAAATCGAGCTTTACGTTGAAGTATAAAAATGGCTAGGTCGGTATTTAAATAATACTTGCAATATAAGTTTAATGATTATGATTGAAGAGGAAATCTCAAGTAAACGTGTAGTTAAAAAATAGTTAACTTCTAAATGTAATCTTAGTTTGAATACCCTTCGTAAGTATATATCTTTGTTACTTTTTTCAAATTCTAATAAAGATCATTGGAAATGTTGAAATGCAATAACTCTGTTAATTATTAATTATAAAATATTTATTATTTTGAAACTTGTTACAAAGTTATTAATGGTTCCTCATTATTATCTTTTTTGTTTTTTTTATTCTGGCCTTTCCCGCGACCGCGCCACCCCGATCTACCCTTATTTTTGCCGCGCCAGTTGTGCTGGCCACGCCAATTTCCCCGGCCGCGCCAGTTCTGCTGGCCACGCCAGTTATTTTGGTTTCCACCTTCCGAAGGAACGGGAACGGGTCCTTGTACACCTAATAAAAAGAAAAAAAAATACATATATATATATATATATAATATCTTTATTAAAATTAGCAATTTTTATAATCCGTAAATCCGTAAATCTCAAAATTTTTTTGTAATCTTAAAACTGCGTTAAAATATGAAAAAATAAGTTATTGATTATTAAAAATGGCTGCTAAGTTATTAAAATATTTTGATTTGAAATTTTGTCTAAAAAAATTTTAAACCTTCATATCTCTGCTCCTTATGGATTTCATGAGCTGAACAACGAACTTAGCCGAGACATATACAAAATCTACCTTCTCTCAAAAATTTCATTCAATTTAAGCCTTTTTACTCAGGTAATCTTCACTTTTTAATTTTTTTCTCAAAAAATAACCAACATAATAATTCCAAATTTATACAAATTATAGATATTGATATTCTACATTATCATGATTTTTTCCAAAGCATTTGATTAATTATTTTTACAATTATGAACCTTCTTTAAAAAAACACATTTATGTTAAAAACAAATGAATGGTTATAGATAAATCAAAACTTTTTTTTCAAAATATAGGTATTTTTATGCTCTTTCAATTGTTTTTTGTCCCATTTGAATATCTCAAAACTATGATTAGAAAAAATCAAAAATTAAATTTTCGATAATTAAAAATTCAAGATAAAATAAAAACGTATGTGTGAACTAAAAAACTAATTGTTTTCCCGATTAGCATTAATCGAAACAAAAAGAATGCACTTTTAAAATTTAAAATCGGAGTTATAGTTCCCAAGATCTTTTGGGTACATTCATACACAGAGACACACACACAGACACACACACACACACACACACACACACACACACACACACACGCGCGGACGCACGCACGCACGAACGCACGCACGCACACACACACACACACACACACGCACGCACGGACGCACGCACGCACGCACGCACGCATGCACACACACACACACATCCATACAGACATTTTCTAAAATCACCTGATTCGAACTTCTAACACTTCTAAACAAAGCTATTTATTAATGTTTTTTTACAACTAACCTTCATTTGGCTTGAAGTGTGTTAAAAAACTAACAAAATTCTTGTACAGGCTCCTACCCGACTCGGCTTGGGCTCTGTCTCTCTGCATAGAAAACTTCCGGGCCCTCACCCACTTTCCTGCCCTATGATTATTTTTTTTTTTTTTTTGCTCGCCAATCTTCGTTTTCTTTGCTTCTTCTTCTTCTTCTGTAAATAGATTATGTTTGAGTTTTACAATTTTAAAAGGGTGGGGTTCGTTTATTAGACCGGGCATGCATGATTCTTAAGAAAATTAAATTTTTAAATATTCGAATTCAAAGCTTATTACTTAGAATTTAAAAAATTCACAAGTTTGGGAATTGGCAGTATAAAAACATACTGCTCAAATACAAAAATTGAATTTATATTTCAATTTTAGCTGCTAATATTTAAATGTCCATTGCATTTTTAAGCAAATATAATTACTGATATATTATTGTCAGTCGCCTCATTATGTGTCGAAAGACAAACATTCTACTTAATTCGCACCTAATAATTGTAAGTATAAATACTAATGTTTCATAGTCTAATCATCTGAAGAATCATGCATGCTCGGTCAACAAAATCACCCTTTGTTAATATATTTTATTCACACCTCAACGATAATATCCCTAAAGGGTGCGTTGAAAATGGCTTATTATTCCCGCAAAACTAGAGGAGGGAAATAATGGGCTACTATTTCCCCTCATAGGTCATTATTTCCCTCCTCGGTCATTATATCCCTGCTAGCATTTTTATTAGAAAAAATATAACAATTATTAAAAAAATCAAGTAAAAACAAATAAGTGGCCACTGTTCAGAGGATGTCGTAGCGGTATATCGTATGCACTAATTTTGTTTATACTAAAACAATTGCATTCTTATTATTATTTCATTAGCTGAGCGCCCTAGCTATTACTACTACAAAGCCAACAAACCCATTAGTTTCATCTAAAAATTATTAATTTCAACGAAAACCTGGAAATACAAAACTGCCTACATTTCAATATAAATGCGTTTTCTCTATACGTTCTAACACATTTTTTCGATTTTTAATAAACTTATTATTTCTACCATGACTTTATGAGCTGAGTGCCCTAGCTATTGGTAATACAAAGCCAATGAAACCTTTAGATTAATTATACAGTTCATAATTTCAACAAAAACGTGAAAATATTGTAAAGATCACCTGTCGTACCGCTCCAACATCCCGTTAAGGTGGGAATAAAGTACTATATGCACCTCGAGAGTAAAGTCAATTATTCCCTTGGGTAATTGCTGCCCGAGCGAAGCGAGTCCCAAACACTAATAATATGCGACTTTACTCCCTTGGTACATAATGTACTATTAAAGCACATGTGCAATAGGATATACTTATATTCAACAAATAAAGGAGAGCGGGCTTCTTTCATAAATCATATAAAAAGAAAAAATGATTCTATTCTTACATAGTTTAATATTTTACACAAGTTTTTTTTTTACAAATTTATAAATATACTTAAGAATAAATCCATAAATATTTATCTATCAATTCTAAAAATAATTTTGAATAACTTTTTCATTTTTAATGATTATTGTGTTAAATTCTTTTTATTTAGTATATTTATTTCAAATGTGACACATTTTCTATATAAGAAATCTGTTTATACATTTATAAAAATAACAATTATTTCTTTTATTCCCGACTCACCTGTAAATACCACTTTATTGACACAAGAAGCTGGACAAAAGTAGCATTTTATTTTCTAAAAACCTTTTTTCCCGTATATTTACTTTATTCTTATAAATTTCAATTTTGATATTAAACTATGAAAAATTGAATAAAACATAATTTAATATAATATTAATTACTTGCTTCATTATTGAGTCAGAAATAAAACATTATATGCATCTCTGGAGTTAAATTCTTTATTGACAATAGTGCAAAAAATTATTGTTAATTTTAAGTGTTTCCCACATACATCACAGCAACAAGTTTTACGACCGGATCAAGTCAATTCAATTGTATTATTTAGAGTAATAACTTATTTTATTTAATGTACACAGTTGAAAATTGGATCACGTATAGACATAAGTTTTGTGTAAATACGTGATCGAGAACAATTAATACACGAATATTGTGTACTAGTATGTTATGCACAGTAAATGTGTAAAACAATTTTACACAAATTTTCTGTAGTTCAGTTTACTATGTAATAAAATTCGATTACACAATTTACATAAAACAAGTGTAAATTAGAAGCAAATTTACACAGAAAATGTGTATATATTTACACAGAATTTGTGTATTAAGCATCAATTTACACAAAACACACAATTTTCTACTGTGTAGGTATTTAAAATATTAATTTATATTTTTTACCTTTAGATTGCAATATTTCCTGTGCCCTTTCTTGGGCCCGCTCCTCCACTAACTTATCAAATTCTTCCTAAAATAATGAAAAAAAAAAATTAATTAAAACATGTACAAATAATTTAATTAGTTTTTAATTCATTATTATCCCATTTCAGTCCAAATTTGTATGTATATCTATATTTGTTAAATAACTATATAAATAATTTTTAAATCATTTATCTTCTTATAAACAATATTTTAAGTTTTTAATTATGCTCATAATAAGCATATATTGTTCACCAAGGACGTAAAATGGGCTTTTTTGTACATTAAGTGTGAAGTTTCAATGTTATTATAAATGGTTTACAAAAATTAATGATTTATTGTTAAAATTTTTTCAATTGTTAACTTCACTTTATTTTTGGCTGTTTATTAGCCAACTACAATTTTAGCTATTTTAAACGGAAAGATTTTCTGCAATGTAATACAACTTTACATAATTCATAAGGATATAATTTATTATAATTATATACATACTTTAGTTCAATTGTTCAATTTATTTTTTATTATTTTCTTTTAATTATTTTAATATATGTATAATTTTATGTTCTCTACTATTTTAGGTAATTTATGAAAAACAATTTTATTTTTGAACGAAATAGATTCTTTTGCGTTTTGTAAAACGTTCGTAAAATATCAAACATTTATATTCAATGTTAGAAAGTCCTCTTTTTCCAATTACTTTTCTTTTATCCGTAATCAATATATACATTCGAAGGCGTTTGAGATAATTTTATTTAATTGTTATTATATACAACTATTTAATTCTTGTTTTTTTGGACACTCATATGTCCAAAACGGATTAAACTACTATTATCACAAACACCTTCTTTTAGGCTTTTTTATGTTAACATTCATAGCACAGGCACACACAAAAGTGACCATTTACTCTTAAAATGAGAGATAAGATCTACAGCTATAAAGACACACGAGATGCAGTTTAAAAGGAATTTAATATTATTTTTCAATTTTATACTTTTCCATAAAATTACATTTTATTTACTCTATAAAAATGTTTAAACAGTAGACCTTCATATATTACAGTTTAAAAACTTTTATTTTCAAATCAATTTCGAGTTAAATAAGTGTATAGTCTATACAATAATTCAACAATTTGTATAGTAATTATAAATAAAATTGTATTTTACGCATTCAAGGAGATAAAACATTTATAAGTCCAGAAAATGTGTAAATGGCAAACGTATGTTTTTTTTTGCCTAGCAGGGCTAAAGTATTGATATTTAAAGTGTCATGACGAGTCAAAAAGTGGGAAGTTTTGTATCTTATGATAAAATGGAGGGGTGGGGGAAGCGTAATTTACTGCTTTTCTTCGTCCATAATAGTGCGTCCATCTTTTTCGCATTTATAGGTTTTGAATGGGTTACTACCTATCTTCGGCCATGACACTTTCGCATACCAACTTATCTCCCGGCGCAAATTTGAGATTTTTTACTTAAAAATTTTATTTACATTACGTTAAAAACAATCCTTACGATAATATTTACTTACATCATAATTGAAATCCATATTTTTTTTAATAAATGTTTTTTATCTTTTATAAAAATAATTTTATATAAGCATTTTCATACATATTTATTTTCATTATATACACGTTAAAGATTTATTTCTTTTATTAAGAATAGACTTTTTTCTGATTCTTATTACAATAATATATTAAATTGATTACGGGTTAAATAAATATATAATGTATTTACTATTTCCAAATTTATTATAGAATGTATTAATAATATTATTCGCCAATATATTAAGTTTTGAAAATAGAATTTATTGATAAGGTGGAGCAGGATAAAGTACCACGAGCAGGATAAAGTTGAGACTCTAATACTCTTTATTTCCAAATTTATAGTAAATTTTACTTAAGACTGAAAGGGTTAAAGTAACATTGTGACTTCCTTACATTTTCATACTTACTTCTTTTTCAAAATTCTTAATTATTCTAATACTTACTTTATACAAATATAAGGTATTTCAATGCATTATCCATTGAAAATATTACTAAATTAATACTGTTATCTTATCATTACAATATTGATTGTTTGTTTTACTGTTTCAATGTAAGGAAGAATCATTATAACGTTACTTTACTTTATTTTAGTTAGTTTTACGAAATATTTGTTCTCAAATATTACCTTGTCAGCTGCAGACATCCCCGCATCGAACATCGTGAGTAAACCTACATTTACAAATAATACCATTAATAATAGAAATAACACACTACAGAAATTATTAACTATCTCGTTAAAAAGATAAACGTTCAATTAATGCTGAATTGAGTACTTATTTCACTATAAAATCTACATTTCATATAAATTTAATGCGAAATCCATGTTACATAACGTTGAATCAATAATGAATTCCAAATGAAATCAATATGTATTGAGTCTTATTATTCAGAGGTATAATCAATAGTATTTAATGTCTGATTGTTTACTAATTTCATTCTGAAATCATTATCAATGCAGATCCCGTTTGTGTAACAAAATTATATTTATTATTCTTTACATCATTTTGTTTGATTTTACATATGATTTAATATTTCTAATTTATTTCATACGATATCTAATATTTATATCTGATACATTAAATTGACTCAAATCTGGGACCTTCATTGTGATACTGTAACACTTTACCTTTACACTAAAAAGCTGTGTGACTAACTTAGAGACTTCTCTTGATGTTCATTCATAATTTTAATATCTATTTAAATATTTTATAAGAAAAACTCAATTTTCTTTTTATTACATTTGGGCAATAATAGTTCTTAGTTTTAAGAGTAATAAATATCATTAAACTTAACGATATTATATAATGAAACTACAAAAATTACATTTCCTTCTCGTTCGCTTCAGAGATCAGGTTAGTTTATGCATTTCGTACTTTACAATTTACGTTTTTGGATAACAAACTTCCCTGGTAGAAACATTCACCATTTTTTTCCCAACGGTTAGCCAATTTATAACGACTTGGCTAACCATTTGCTTATTATTTTATCGATAAAGCCGCTTATTTCGTCACAAATTTCGAGATTCATTGGCCAGCGGTTCATCAATTTCGTTGGTTAAGAGGGCCAGCCTGAGTTGAAATCATTAAAAATGAATTAAACTTTTATTACTATTTCAAGGAGTATACCGTAGTTTTTATTAATATAAATTTTTTGTGCTTACTATATACATATTACAGATAATTTTTGCACATTTAAGTGATCTATATTGTTCTCTAAGTCTCTAATACTGCTTACCGTTAGAAACCTTGAATTTTGCCTATTTTACCCTCTTACCACGGGTTTTCTAACCAACCGGCTGATCAATTTTTACCCGGTTAGGCTTAAAATGTCCCTTTAGAGTACCACTACAGAATGAATGGATTACTTTTTTGAAAAAAAAACTTAAAAAATAATTATGAGAGACACTTATGTGCAAAATTTTAGTAATAAATTATTTAAAAGTGAAAGCTATGCACATAAGTGTCTCTAATAATCATTTTTTAAGGTTTTTTCAAAAAAGTAATCCATTTATTCTGCAGTGGTACCCTACAGGAGCATTTTAAGCCAAACCGGGTTAAATTGATGAGCTGGTTAGCTAGAAAACCCGTCGTAAGTGCAAAAATAATCTATAACATGTATATAGTAAGTACAAAGAATTCATATTAATAAAAGCTATGATATACTATTTTAAAAGGTAATAAATGTTTTATTCATTTTCAGTGATATCAACTCAGGCTGGCCCCCTTGATGAAAATTGTTTTTACTGCGGCGCATTCAAGATTGTGGCACTCCTACTTTTTAATAACACGTCCTCGTCTCGTCTCAACTGTATCCACAAAGCGTGGTGAGCACGCGCACAAGCTTGGATTGGACAAATTTATGTAACTGTTCTTTCATCTATATACCGGTCATTAAATAAAAAATTAAGACCTACTACCCACCTACCTACTTTATTTTACCTACTTGTAGTACCTACATTAAGACGTACCTATCTCTATATTGAAATAATCTTCATGTATGGAAGGCTCGATGAACAGCAATAGTAAATTGTAAATAGTTAATACAAATACGGGCAATGCTGTTAAAATTCATTTATTATGGAAAACGAAATTATCTTCAATTGACTTATCAATCATAAACTTTCATAATGTTTACAAATTTTTAATCAAATTTTATTGTTACACTGAGACAAACTTATTTTGAATGCAAATGGAATTCATTTGCTTCAGATAGATTCCCTTTTAATCAAATCAAAAGAAGAAAGACGATAAATAGCAAGTACTTTTGTTTAAGGGATACAAAACGCATAGGTTCCTCAATAATGCACCCAACGATCATCTGAAAATGAGTTAATTTACATGATTTTGAATTTAAATGTGAATTGTGATTTTTAACTTCATTTATCGGTGATACCCATACGAAAAAAGCCTGTAGGTCGGCTGCAGGAGTGTCCGCAGACTACCTGCAGGTTGTTTGCATTAATGCCTGTGGGGATTTTCCTTTCCTGCAAGATTACCCTCCAAGATTTTCGGGATTTTGTAGGTTAAATAAATAAATTTATGACGTTTGCTACACGTTTGTCAAATGTATATAACATTTTTGGCAGTACAAATAATTTAATGTTTTTAATTATTTTAGCAAACATTATAAATTTATTTATGCAACCTGCAGAATCCCGAGAATTCTGCAGGGAAATTTTGCACGAAAGGGAAATCTCTGCAGACATTTCTGTAGATGACCTGCAAGTGGTCTGTAGACACTCCTGTAGATAACTTGCAGGCTTTTTTCGTAAGGGTAAATAATTTGTGTAGCTTCAAACGGATTGCTTTTGCAAGAAAAAAATTTTCACTACAAGCTAAAGGATTTTCTGCTACAAGAACCTACAATGGCTATAATGACTGTGTATTTTACAATATTTTCACTTGCAACAAATGGATGTTCTCTTGCGATAAAAAGCACCTAGTGAAGTGGATTCGTCATTTTGCGCGTAGAATACGTTTCTCTCAATGTATACAATAACGTAGGGCAACATGTTTTTTTTCGCAGTCTAACAAGTATTCGATCTGCATATTCGATAAAACAAGGACTATCGGACCTTGTTAAAAACACCATAATGGTACAAAGCTTGATATTGATAAAGTAAAAGCATTATTTGGAAACTACGAAATAAAACCTAACTTTACCTCCGAAGTCGACTTAAATAACTTAAAAAAATTTTGCATTCACAAGGAACGTATATTTTAGAATTAACTCATTATTTTAATTTCTATTTCAAATTGTAAACCATAAAGTACTACTACATGATTGTTAGATCATTTATTTAATCATAGGATTTATTAGTTAGTTCATTACTTACTAATTTACTTAAAAAACAGTACACAAAACATTCCTTTTTTATTGACATTACCTTAATTGATAATAATTAGTTGTTGATATACAATTTCAAAATTTCACGACCTGAGACACAAAGACAATGTTTTTATCTATTGTTTAAAAAAAGATTGAAGTCTTTTAGTTGAAAAATTAAGTAAAAAAAAGAGAAATACGAAATTAATAATCTATCGTTACCCTCCGAGAAAATAAACCATATCTTCTAACTGCTTCATTAACTAGTGGGCAAAATTTTAATGCAATATGTCCAGATAGTTTAGCATAATCGTTCTAGAATTAGTTTGATAATATGGCAAATGTCTCTCTCTCTCTCTCTCTCTCTCTCTCTCTCTCTCTCTCTCTCTCTCTCTCTCTCTATTATTTGCATTTATTTTTTATAATCCCCTAACGTATAAACATTATTAAAAATATATATATAGAAAATTTCAAAAAAGTATTTCTTACATATAATTAAAAGTTTTTAAAAACAATTTGTATTTTATAATTTTATAACCTTCTCAATAACGAAATTAGACATTAACCAGAATTTTTCATACATTCTGGCCACGAAGCGTCGTCAGTAATGAGGTTTTTGGACAGAATATATTGGAGAATTTGGTCACTGAACAGTAAATTCAACGAATTCTGGTCACCAAGTGGGTAATTTTGTACGAGTGTACACCTATGGAGAAGTTCTTTATGTTGTATTTATCCTTTTTAGGCTTCAGTTTTTAATTAAATGACTTCAATCTTGATTTAAACAATAGATAAGAACATTGTGTTTGTGTCTCAGATCGTGAAAATTTGAAAATGGATATCACCAGTAAATTATTCTCAATACTGCTATTGCTAATAAAACAAGAAACCTTTTTTGTACTGTTTCTCCTTAAAGGAAAGAGACTCATAGTAATTATAGATTGTCAAACAAGAGTATTAAAGTCAGTTCAATTTGTCACATAGGGTTTTACTCTAAAAGTAAGAAGTCCAACTGCCACGCTAAGGGTTCTGGGTTCGAGTCCATACTTCTGAACTATTTCCATTCATTTTAATTTAATTTTAAATGAATTATAAATATTACGAAGTACGTAAAAGTACATTAAAGCAAGTAAAGAACAATAAATATTATTTTTTTTATATAAACAGGATGATCTATATGATTTGGCATGTACCAAATAATATGATAAATCGTATATGGATTTCTTTCATAGCATCTAATAATTAATTATATAACACGGCATATAATTCATCGTAGCACATTAAAACAACATTTTTTTGGCAAATATTTAATTAAAATATATTTTTTCGTACTGAAAGAACAATAAATCGGTACTGATCTAACCATACAATCAGTACGGATTGATATTTTTTTATTCTGAAATCAATACAGAATTGATATTGATTTTACAATGACAACACTTCAAAATGAGATATTAAATACTATTGTACCTCTAAACTTATACTCAAGCACTCGTAGAAAGAAATCTGAACAGTTACGTCGCGATTACAAATGAGTATGTCTTTACAGTTGACAAATATTCTCTAATAGTTAACGCATGATTAGTTCAAATACCAAAAAAATTGTATGCCACTCTAACCTCAAAATCCTAACTTTAAGATGATTTTTCGTCTCGTGCGACATAAAATACGGTTCGATACTAGTGTATAAGGTGATTTTTTATCGAAATTAACTTTATTATTTACTTGCGGCAAATGCACCATTCCTTAACTATTAAGAAATGGAAATTTAATCGATTTCTTTCTATCACTGTGTATTTTGATTTTATTCTAAATTGGGTACTGATTAACGTTTGATTCACGGTACGATTTCGTACAAAATTGAGATTGTTGCAAATCGATTCAGCATTGAATCAATACTGAATCAATAAAAATTTCATGTTGAAATTAGCATTAATTCTACGTTGATCTTTTGTGACGGTAAATACTTTAAGAACAGCTATTGTAACAAATAATACTGTCCAAAAATTATCATTAGGATAAAAAAATATTATAATATCAATAATAATAACAATTACGAAAAAATAATACTATTAAAAATAATAACCAATGTGCATTGTTTGTTCAAGTTTCTCGCGTCTCTATAGCAGATGAGTGGAAATGGTGTTCTGTCGCAAGATAAGTACTGTCGGAAATGTTCTTTTACCAATTGGACAGTTATATGCTTCTTCATAATTTAGATATGATTATCTGTGAAATCAGTTATTTATGGGACTGGTGATAGTTTCTCTCTTCGGTGGGTAGCATACTTTTAAATGTTAATAAAAAACTTCAACAGTATCATGTTCGAAAATACAAAACGAAATCTACAAGCAAATAGACCGAAAAAGACAAGAAGATATTTAAGAAATATATTTTCATAAGTTAATTCCGGCGAAAAAGAGACTTATGGTTTTGACTTAAAGAAAGCAAGAAGTATTTTGAAGTCTATAAGTATACTTAATACAGAGTAAAACTTTCAGTTGTGCAACAAAGATACCGCTGTTTACTTCGTGTTATAAACTAATTTTGTATCTCAATCGAGTAAGAAATCATATAATTTCATAATTAATTATGAAGCTGTAGTTAATGTACAAGAGTTTTTGTGAATAATGCTCATATATATTATTAATTAAAATAAGTTACAGATACGTCGAAGATGTTAACGTACGGGATGCCGTAGCCGTACGATACGTGACATCTACAGTACTTCCAGGTTTGTAAAAAGTATTACTTTTATAATGAATCTATTTAGTTAAGTAGCTTCCTAACAATCACAGCTAAAGGGCTGCTCAGCACTTTCAATTACAACAAGTAGACAGATGTGTTAATATAAACAAAATCAGTTCACGTGTTATTCGGTTACGACATCCTCACGTTTATTACAATAAAGTCATAATAAAATAACATTTTTTAATCTATATATTTATCGCTCCGGGACATTATATAAATTAAAGGTATATTTTTTAGGACCCAGCCTTCTTCCAGGACTTGAAAAATTTGTTTCTAGGACATTTTGCACGTTTAAGAGGGTGTTTTAAGGGAGTATTAGAAGAGGGTACTTGAATGTATATACATATATATATATATATATATACTAGGGGGGCTTTGCCCCCCTGCGCGCTCCGCGCTCCAACCCCCCCCCCCCCCTCTTGAATTTTGAAAAACAAAACTGAGAACAATGTTAAAAAATCCAAAAATAACCTAAGAAAGTGACAAAATAATGTAAAATCCTCTAAAACGAAAGTTATTTTTAAAGATAAAAAATGATATTTGATAAATTAGAGACAGATACCGCAAAGTATCATGAAAACGACGTCAAATCGATGTAAATCGATGTAAAACTAACGAAAAATAACGTAAAAAAGTGGAAAAATATCGTAAATC
>JAPYZB010002002.1:0-12985 GCA_030522745.1 Eupelmus kiefferi | reverse complement strand
GAATTTATTTGGAGGATGTGGTTTTGAGGTTGTCGAGGGTTTATCTTTATATATTTATTTTTTTTTTTATTAATTGAGAGTATAAATGTATTGAAAAAATTTTGACAGCCGTATAAGCTGTAATAAAAGACTTGGCTTAAAAAATACTATATTGAAAACATTTCTTTGCGGGAAGATGGATGAAGAAGAGCGCGCGCATGCATAATTGTCGTGCAGGAGATGGCCAATTTAGAATTCAGATATACGGAAAATTTATTCACGCAAAATATAAATAGTAGATTGTCGCGTGTTTTAAATTACCTATCTCTAAGTTTTATAAATAATAAATGCATTATTTTCTCCTGCATTTACATTTTTAACAGATTTTTTTAGAAAACTATTTTCAGTACGACGTAGCTCAAGTAAAAATAATTGCTAGTTACTACAATACCATGTCAGTCACACATCCTCAACAAAAGTCTAACCGTAACGAGAAACAGTATTTCTAAAGCGCGTCCAAGAACGCCTGAAATTGTCTAAAAGCTCTTTCGAATCCGGTGGTCACCGTCAGCTCCGCAAACTTTTCCGTTTAAACAATTACCCACGCCGCGGCTAACCGCTTTTTTTCCTCGCCCAACCGTTATCATTCCGCGCTAACAAACTCTCAGTTACAGAGAAGGCTTGCACCGATCCCAAACGCCGACAGCCGGAATCGCCATTAGTACGGTGTTCGCGCGCGAGGCTCGCTTGCTTACGGCTGTCACTAATGAAATCGCTCTGAAAATCTCGAAAAGTATTCCCTGAATACTCCGCTAACTACAGGCTAATTGCGGCAAATAATTCCATCCTCCTCTGCGATTCGCCTCATACCTCGTTACTCGGCGCGCGAACTCGCCGCGTCTGTTAACGACGCGGCGAGCGGAAAAACAAGGGCCAATAAAGCACAACGGGGGAGAGGGAAAAGCAGCTCTCGCTGAATTCTCGTTTTGATTGCGGAAAACGGCCCCGCGCGCTCGAAAGAAAGAGAGAGAGAAAAACACAACAGCAGCAGCAGCCGCGGCTAGGACGACAAAAGTCCATGACGGTAATTAACGCGCTCGCGCAGCTCTCGTGTATACGGCAGAACAAAGAGCGTAGCTTTCCAGACGCGCGCGCGCGCAAGCATCGGACGAAAAGTCGCCGGCGGAGAGAAGCGCGGATAAAAGAAAAAGCGTCGTCCCAGGCGGATAAAGAACTGGAGGGAGAGAGAGAGAGATAGAGAGAGCTGACTTTGAGATGCAGAGCGGCTCGTTTGATCCTCGGGGCCTCGCTCGGCGCGCCCTGAATTTATCCTAGTTTTGCATTCAATTTTTGCCTCGTTACCGGCGACGTTATTGACTTTCCGAAAAAATTACCATAGCTGACGCGCGTGCTGCTTCTTCCTTTTTTACTACGAGCCTCTCCCTCTCTCTCTCTCTCGCTTTTCTCTCTCGGGTTCTCCCTTTTGTATACTTGGCATTAATTTCGAGCGAGCCTGAGCCTTTGCCATCCGAACGCGAGCGTAGCAGTCGAGTGCACCGCTCTTCGTATAACAAAGGAAATTCAATTAAAAAATTGCATTGTTTTTCAAACGTCTGTGAATGTTTAGAATTGATTATGAGAGAGCGCTTTTTTTAAATTGCATGAGAAAATTTTCCTGAATTCTACCAGAAACTGATTACTCCTGCCTCGATTTGCGCGCGCTTTTTCAAAATTTCATTACTACTCTCGAGACTTTTTTTGACTTTAAATGAAATTTTATCCGTTTCACGTTATTTGCGTATCTTTTCAGGTCTCGCTTTGAAATGGAAAATTGTATTCGAATTTCCATCTTTATTTTAAAATACTGATCCTAATACAAATACCCGTTATTATACTATACATCATTTCTTTTCAAGCATCAACCATCGTTTTAGTAGCAGTCCAAGACATGTTTCTAAAAGTTTATCATGCGTCAGTTTTTCAGTCAGACGTGTCCGTCCCCTATCCCAGCGCGAAAGATTAAAAACATTGAATTTTCCAAAGCCAGCGTTATGAAGCATTTTAACAAAATTACGCAAACTTGTTTCGCATCGTGCACGCGTGGGCAACTTTTGCCCGCGCGGAAAATACCCCAGCAATTAGCGAACTTTTTGACGAGCCCATGACACTAGACTTTACAGGAAATACCCGATGTTTTCCATTAACTTCCCCTTCGCCGCGGGCACCTCGACGCCCTTAACTTAGCTCTGAATTAATGCTAACAGACGCCTCTGCGAGAAAAAAAAAGAAGAAAATTTGCTGAGTCGTCTATCAATTAACCGGCTTTCTCGCGCGCTCGGCGACTCGCCTAGAATCACGGAAGTTTGACAATTTCCGTGCGTCGCGTGCGATGAAAATTTATGGCCTGGAACGCTCGCACATCCATAACAAACAACGCGCCGCGCGCGCTCAAAGTATTTATAAAAGTCTTGAATTCGATTAACCCGCAGCTCGCTTTACACATCGAAAACCGGCGCATGAATTTTAACCATACAACAACAGCACTACTTCAGGAACCAAAAAAAAGGCTCTAGATCAGACTAGGCGTGACTCGGCCGCTCGCGCAGGATCGGAGAGCTATGGACGCGCGAGGGATCGTATATTGAATTAGCGCTGAATGTATAAATAGAGGAGCGAGAATCGCGCGGGGGAGATTTTAACGAGTTGCCGCTACTCCCGCAGGGCCGCCGCCCAAAATGCAAATCCTCACGGCCGGCCGAGTCTCGAAAACGCTTTACATATAAGCGTCAGTCACACGGTCAATTTGACGTTCGATCTCCGGCCGCGATGCACGTGTCCAGTCATCGCGCGGCATTAACTTCGTTCGAGTCTGGATTTTGCGAGAAAACCTTGCATGGGGGTAATCCAGCCGCGTCAATCAGCCGGCTAATTATTAGCGGATTTCCTTGAATTAATGCGGCCGCGGGCGGCTGGACTTTTGCGCGTTTTGATTGAGCGGCGATTTCGGGAAGATTCGCCCGGGCGACGGCCGCGCCGTTTATAATCGGATTAGAACGCGCCGCCTACGCGGGGTGATAAATTGTAATTAGAGCTAATGTAGGATTATGGCTTAATGGGCTCGTTTGGCGCGCGAAAAATGTAAGCGGGGAGGCTGCGCTATGGGTGTGTTTGAGCTTTTTTTTGCTTTGTTTTCGATTAAACGAGAGGGACTTTATCTTGGGGCTTAGATAGTCATTGTTTGGATGTAAGATGCTGGGTAAAAGCTTCCCAGGGACAGAGTACTTACGTGTAGTGGAAACGCTTTCTTGATTCCACTATTATTCGACCAAATGGATTTTCGATCCGCTCTTACTTGTCAAGTGCCTCTCCGGTGTATCGAAAGAATCGATCTTCTTTAAAACGCTCAACGTCTAATAAACTTTCTTCTTCATTATTATTATCATTTCTTTTTTTATAGCATTTATCTGTATTCTAATTTTTAAATACAATTTTTCCTATATATTTACCACAGCGATTGTAATAATCAATGTAAATGCTAATGAGAACGTACAAAAAATTGATTTAATTTTAATAGAATATGTAATCTAAAAATTATTATATAAGCCAAAAGTCAAAATCATGCCCTTTAATTCAGCTATGAAGCCGAAAGATAACAAGGATGACCAGAAAATGTCCACATAAAGGCCAATACGTTATTAAAGGACGTGACTCATCGTTCTTAGTTTGTCAGCCGAGCTTTCAAATATTCATTTCTGTGTAACCAAACAATTTTAATTTTCAATAGCAACGCATGATTAATGACTCTTCAAATTAAACCTCTCAAAAATTACCGTAAACAATTTAATTGTCAAAGCATTCATCGAAAAATCAATAGCGCACTTCTCCACGAAATTTAATAAGCACCTCGAAGAAAGTTTTTCCAGCAGCGGCAAAGCTCGGGCTTAATTGACACGTCTCGAAACTGAATACGTACACCTCAACTTCCGAATCTACTTTATCCTCGCGCGTAGCTCGACCGGCTAATCCCTCCTTTGGCCTTCGCGAAACTTACTGTCTCACCAGCCGAAAAGTCAAAAAGCAGCCGGCAAAAGAAAGTCTCCCGGCTCAGCAAAAGAATAGCCACCACGAATCGAAGCGTCACGAAAAAAAAGGACCAAGCGCAAAAGTATCTAAAAGACGCTACTCATGTCACGAAGAAGAAGAAGAAGAAGAAGACGTCGCGTCGACGTAACTTCTAGGGGGGAAGCCGGGCAGAGCTGTTAAAGACTTTTCCCTCGCGCTCGCGAAACGAGTCCGAAAGTTAGCGGCTCTGCGTAATACACACCGCTATTATACTCAAGCGATAATTAAAGAGAATAGCAGCTTTAAGCTGTAGGCGCGAAGTTGCCCGAGACGTCATTCCAAATCGCGAGCTGCATAGCTCTCTTCATTTCGTCGCGCGCGCGGCTTCGAATTTCGCGGACACTTCGCCGAGGAGCTGACTTTCCCGCCTCGAGGAGCACTCCGGAGGAGTTTGCCGCTGCTTTATGCGTGAGCACGGGATTATATTTGTCGGATCCACTTGTTTTGGCGGCTGGCTTCTTCTTCTTTGTTTCGAGGATGAGAGGAGGATTCGAAACAATTGCGAGGAGGATGAGAGAAGGGGGAGTGGCTGGTGTATTGGGCAGGCGATGAGAAACTGGTCCTTGAGCATGTCTTTGAACTTGTTCGAGACTTCTGAGTTTTAGTTTGTTACAGAGCTCGTTGAGGGCCGAGTTTGTAGAGCCGATACTTATGGGCCGATTGTTTTTGGCATAATTTGGGTAAGTGGCCTTTTGTTGCGCGGCCGGCCCCCGGACTTTCGTAATTTAATGACGCTGCGAGGATGATCGAGTTTGCGTTTATGTGAAGCACTTCGCGGTTGCTCGGATAATCGAGTGCCGTTAAAGCTCCGGCCTGCCTCTGAAGAGCAAACAATTGATTGGTTTTCACTGATGAAAGGGATACGCGGCTTTGATGTTTCAACGTTAAGAGATCAGATATAGCTTTATTCGAAAATAGTAAGCACAACTCAGCCGAGTCCCGAGTGTGTAGCTATAAAAATCAGAGAAAACAAAATCCAAAAATTCCGTAAGGTACTTTCATTCTTAATAAATCACGCAGGACAATAACCGTAAAGCAAGCCAATTGTGACCATATAACGCGCCATCGAGAAGAGCCCTCAATAACCCAGTTTTACGCTTTCCAGCCAAACCTCTACAGAACATACAGGCCCACAGGCACACGTCCAATAGTACGGCGCATTGCGCTCCGTAGATGTTCCCATAAAGCGGATCATCCAGATTTGAGATGAGTATAACCGCTCGAGGTTCCCGCCACACACACAGAGCCAGAGAGAGAGAAGCACCTCTAGAAACCAACTAGCCAGAGAGAGGAGAGAGGACTAAACGGTCCGGTTGTCCAGCCACACAGAGAGGCAGACGCTCGCATCAGGGCCGTTCACTCGCGAAACTGTTAAAGCGACGATAGAGGCGGCAAGATCCGCGCTTCGGACAATACGCGACACGACGCCGTGGACGACGTCTCCTTGCACTCCCCAAGATGACGAGGAGGAAATACGCCGAGCCGTAAACGTATAGCGCGAGAGGCACTCGTAAACGCGCGCGTATACACGCACCCACACGCGTTCGCGCTGATAAGCAAGGGATATCCGCGGGGTTAACGTCCCTTTGAGAAGCCCAGGGCGCGCTCCGTCGTTAGCGGGCGCCGACGAGCAACAAGTATATTCACAGAGGCGAATATAAAGGAGCCCGAGAGCTGTATCGTTCGCCTGCCTTTGCGGTCGCGCGATGCGTTTAATGCAACTTGATTACCAAGCTCGAGCTTTTGCAGACGAAAGAGAGCTTTCCGCTCGAGCTTTTGTTCGCGCTACAGCCGCTCTTATTCTTCTTTCGCGCTGGGCGCGCTTGTTTTTTTCGGAGTTAATCGTCCGCGGCTGATTGTCTGCGCTCGCGGGGGCCGCGGCTCTCGGATTTTTTTAATTAAATCGCTACTGCTCCCGCGCGAGCGCTGAATTTACCGCGCGGCCGCGCTCTTTCGAACGGCCTCTAGAAAGCTCGCCCCGCGCGCAAGCTCGCTATCTCCGCGATGAGGCACTTTGATTTATTTCAGCGGCCCTCGTTCAAAGTCATCGCAGTTAAAGAAAGGGAAGGAAAAAAAGATAGAACGCGTCCTTCTGTAACGCTGCCCGAGCAGTTAAAGCTCCGGCGCTCGCTCCCGTAGGAAAAGTTGCGGAAGCTCTTGACGAGCATCGCTTTTAATCGCTCGGCCGAGCGCTCGTGCATCAGCGCTCGTCAACGTCGTTATATAGCCGGTGCTATGTATGCCTCTTGCGTAGCGGCAGCGGCCGTAGGTCGTTTAACGAGCCATACCCGCGGGAACGCGCCGAAGATGAGTGCCACGCCGCGCCGAATGTGTATCGCCGCTACGGAAGGACAGTATCGGAGCGCTGGATGGACGAAAATAACTCGACGAGGGGTTTTAGGATGTAGATGGGCTTTGAAGATTTTAGAGAGCGAGCGATTGGAGAGGTCTCAGGGCGGCCTGGATTGGATGGAGGTGTGATTGGACAATGAGGCGATGAAGTTTCCGCTTGGTTTGCTCGGGGAATGGGATTGCTGCTTTCGTCGTTGAGAGCGTGTGGGGATTTTGGAGTTGTGGGTGTGCGGAGGGTTGAGAGGGTATTGGGGAAAAAGTTTAATTTTAATTCACGTGGGGAAATGGTTATTAATTAAAGTGGGATGTAATTTGTAGGTACTGTAAGTAATATTATATAGTGTTTTGGAGATCAATATCTTTTTCTATTTGAATTATGACTTTTCATGCAGCATAAATAGAAGGCTTTACTTCGAGGTAAAAGATGGCGATATCGCTGGCCTTTACAAACCTTTAAAAAGTCCATTAATAAATTAAAAATATGGTCATAGTTTCAAAAAATTATAGCGCTCTCGAAGAACTTTTTCCTTGAATAGAGAAAAGCGAAATTTTAAGGGCTAGACCATTGCCCTGCCGTTACGAAATTTATAAAATTTATTCTGGTACATTTAGCTTTTGTAACTTTTAGTTGGAGATTTATCGAACCATCCCGAGACAAAAGCTAAGAGATAACTCGTTCAAAATACATGGCGTCCATGTATAATTCAGGCGGGACCGCGCAGTTGAACACTTCCAGCTTGCTAACCGCTCGCGTTCCTTAAAAATTCCAATTAAAAATTACAAAAGACTTCTCGACTTCAGTTGCGCGATTCTTTATCTTTTATTAATTTATTTCTTACTGCCTAAATTATACAAGAAGACTCAATTTTTCAAATTTATTGTAACAATTTACCAGATCAACAAAACATTTGGTCTCTATTGACACTTACCAGGAGACAACTTAAATTCTGAGTTTTTCGGATACTCATAGTTTCATTTCAAAGACAATATAAAAAGAACTACTACTTAAAATTTAAATATTTTCGATTAGGCAGATCTTCGTTAAAAATTCAATCAAAAAAAGGAAATTAGAAAAGCAAGCTTCAATTAGATACTTTCAGGATAAAGAATTCAAAATTTGGACCGAACAAAATATTAATCTAAATTATCATGTCTATATACTCTGAAAAAGACGAAAAAAAATTGATTTTTGTTTTCCCTAAATTCGTTTTGTTTATTAGAAATTTATTAAGAACTTGTCTAGACTAATATATTAATATTTTAAGTAGAAGCTTTTTTCATATTAACTTTAAAATAAAACTGTAAGTGCTAATCAAAGGGCCGGCTCGAAGAAGGGAATTAGCTTTTATAACTACGTAAAAGAATTGTCTAATTCCAAATATTAAAAATGACAAAATTTAATTTAAAAAATACATTGTTATAGAAAATAATGTAGCAAAATTTCTTCCTATTCATAGTTTTTTAGTTCTATATTTATATTTCGAAAAAAGTTCATAGATTTAAATGATTACAAGCGCTAATCCCCTTATTTAATCCGGCCCTTCAAATACTGTATTCCGAAGCACAACTTGGGCTTTACTCATTTCTTAGTACCTTAAAACATAACCCGCAAAGTTTCATCAAAATCTGTGACCTGCATCTTAAGTGGACTCCTGCTTATAGACTATATTTGCGAACTTTAGTTAATATTAAAAGCTCATCCTCTTTCATTAAATTAATTGATAGACTTACTAAACTACCCCTGGAGTCTGCAGCAGTTCATTTTCTGAATGCTCCTGAAGCCTCAAAATCGTTGCAGATATAAGAACTTTTTCACGGCACAAATAATGCAATTTTCTGCGTCAGGAAATGATCGACGCCCGTCAACTGATTTTCAATAAGATCGAGAATAGACAATAAAAAATTAGCTTCTCTCTTTATCAGTAGTAGATATTGGTATCCCTTTTTAACCTGGCCCCGTTCTCCAAAGACCGGAAGAGAACGCGGCTTGTTAAAATTTCAGCGCGACTAATATAATGCGCTGGATATAAAATATCGGAAAATTGCGAGAAATTTAATAATTCGGTTTAACAATTAAACTTTTAAATAGATGTGTCCTATCAGGAGTATATGATAAGCGTTTGACAATTACAGGTGGACAAGAATGAACAAAATTATATAAAGGTTACGGGTTTAAGAGGTCATCTATTTTTAATTTGCAGTTTCCACATCATGTACATTTGATTTATCTACTTCTTCGCGATTGACATCGTTTGAGCTTGATACTCGTTGCGCGATTAATTTTATTAGTCTTGGCTTTTAGAATAGTAATTTTGTTACTTAAAGAAGTGGAGAGTTTTTTGCTTCTTCAATTAAATATTCTAGTTTCATTGTTAAATTCAGTTTAATCTATTAACCGTTGCAATGCCAATATTAAAAAAATTATTATTTCATTACATAAAAACTTAATAAACTAAATAAATTTCTTACCTGCTTAGCTATTTAAAAACATTTCCCATTACTCGCAAAGCTTTTTATGAATTACCAACCGACCTGGCTACTAATACATTTCAACTTTTAACCTTATTTAAATAAAACATTATTTTCAGACAAAACTCATGCCCTTAATAACAACCGATCGCACCTCATCTTCCTATTTCAATCCTACCTCAACGACCTCTTAACGTTCGCTCACGGCACCGCACACATGAAATCCATTAAAAAAGATAGTACAGCCAAGCCTCCAGCCATAGCAACAAGAATAAAAAAACGACAGGCCATTTACACAAAAGAAACGAGCTCTCCCAGCTCTTCCCACGGCGCGTTAGTTTTTCACATTGTTAATCCTAACGGAAGTGCATCTGGGGGCCCCCGCGCTCTCTCGCTTCTTATCCTCCGATCTCTCTCCGTCACACATAATGAAACGAACTTCGCACGTTGGCGCGCGCGTATATAGCCGGCAACCGCGAGGCGGCTTAACGGAAATCGTTATAATGCAGCGCCATTACCTCCCAATGCTCGCTGCGCGACGTGAATCAACCCATTTTCCACGCCTCGGATGCGCCTGCACCAGCTCTCGCGGAAAATACAGAGAAAGCGCGCCCGAGTGATTCACTGGCGGGGGGTCTTTCTTATCTCTCGAAAACCGCACGCTATCGGCTCGTGTCTTATCAAGTTGGACGGGGAGGCCCGCTTCTCTATCTGCTCTCTACTTTCTCGACTTGCGCTTTTGCTTTTGTTTTTCGCGTTTGAGCGAAGGATGGGTTCTTTAGCTGCTGGCGCGGCCGCTGATTCTGGAGCTCAGTCGTTTACCCCACCCACGCGCTTGTTTAAAAACGACGCGCGCGCTCGCTCGCAGGTTGTTCTTACGGGCCAAAGTTCCCCTGTAAGTTTTAACGTTGTTTTCAACAATTTCCGATCGGAAGTTTAGTTTTTGCCGCTGCCGGCGAGCGCTACCTTGTTATAAGTTGAGAAATCGTTGATGGATTCCGGAACGAAAGACGCTTTAGCGACGGGAAGGTTTAACGATTAGTCCAACCAATCGCGTTTGATTTAAGCTGTAGCGCGCCGACGTTTCCTGCGAGATTAGAATTGGCAGAGGATTGCAAAACTTACGCCGGACGCGCGGCCTTTACTTTGCTAAAGTGCTGGGAAAATTTTGACAAAGAACCCAACGACGGGGCATAATTTTTTGCCAAAACACTAGCGGCCGGCCCCCTTAATCACCTTAACAGCCCCCTTAATTACAAAAAGTTCGACGGCCAAATGCATATCCAGCAAAGCTCGCGCAAAAACAGCCCCCTTAACGAACTCTAAAACGCGCCTAACCCAAAGTGCAGCATATAGCTCGAGGAAAAACCGGCTATTCTCTGGCATAGATAACTCGCGGAGGCACTTGGCCGCTGCGCGCATCTCCACGGCATGAATATAACAGTGGGATACACTCGTCCGTCCGAGTCTCCATTATCCTGATAAATTAGCGCCTCCGCGCTCGTCATCGTCACACGGCGAGGGCGGCTTGGTTTATACACTATATACGCGCAGAAAGAGAGAGAGAGAGAGAGAGAGAGAGAGAGGCGAGCACGGCAGAGTTAATGCTAGGCTTACTAATGAGGAGAGTAGAGCGGCTGCGTTTTCGGGTTGTGTATACGCAGTGACAGGAGGTAGGTAGAGGAGCCAAATGTGTACGAGCGGGTGATGCTGCTCTTTCTCTCGTTTTAACTGTCTGCTCGATTTAGACTCGGAGCTTCGCAGTGGGTTAGTGTGCTCGTTATGAGGCGGCTGGATTAGTCGACGAGCGGGCTCGGAAATTTATTGCGAGAAAGTGTTTTGTTAATTTTCTGAATGCTTGATTAATTATTTAGCTTGACGTTGAGCTGCGCTTATGTGAGCGGATGTTAATCTCGTATTGCGAAGGTGGAGGTTTGTGTTACGAATGGGTTACGTAGGCGATTTATTGACGGCTGAAATATCTTGATTAAGTGATCGTGTTTTAGTTTATTATATTGAAAAAGCTTTACTTGAGTGAACATTTTTTACAAGTTTTCACTTTTGTAAATATTTTGTATATGCGGAAAGTAGGACAATAAAGAAAATGTAAATGTTTAAATGTGTAAATGAATTCAGTTTTCGAAATTTTCAAGAGAATACATTACATCAATATACTGAGTGCATAAACAAGAGATTTCAAAATAAATTTTTTTTAAAAACGTAAAATTTACCAGTCAATTTTCCTCGAACTACGTTGTAGCAAACAACATTGGAAAGCCTCAAAACATGGAATTTGCATCAGCTTATAAAACAAAGCCAGCCACGCTTCGAGCCCAATTAAAACAAGAGCAAGATTTCATCGAATATTTCATCAAATTTTCGACGCCCGCCTAATGCAAAAAATCCTACATATTCAACCAGCCCCGTCCGAATATTCATTCCAGCAAGCACGAACCGCAAAAATAATAAAGACACGTTGTCATGAATATTCATAGCTCAAAACAGCGCGAAAACTCCTCGCCTCTGCAATCGTACGAAATCATAAAGCTCCGCATAGGAAGCTCTCGAACAATGCTTCGTTAATAAAAGCCCTTAGCCAAGACCGCATCGTTTCCAACCTCTCTCTCTCTCTCTTTCTCTCGAAAGCGATCCTCGCAACGGCACTAACAACAACAACAGCAGCAGCATCCTCGCCTCAATTTACGTTCTTCTCCCTTCGCTACTAACGGCCGGTCTTTTTGTCTTGCTAAATCCAGTATCGAGCATCTCCCTCTCTCTCTGGCATGGATTTTCCGGGCAGCTGGCAGGAGCACGGGATAGTAACCGCGAGAAGTGAATTTATAGAAACAGCCCCTTTTCTCCTCGCGAGCCGCACACGTGCGCGATCCGGGAGAGGAACGATAACCGCACGATGGCTACGATGTGCGCTATATACCGAAGACGCTCGTATTGATTAGCAATTTCACGCGGACGGCCACTGCAACCATGTTTGCCTCTCTTTTTCCTTTCCGAGCATGCTCTCTCTTTTTTCCCTTCCATCTTCTTCTTCTTCTTCTACTTGGAGGGAAAGCAACGGACTTTTCCGCGCAGCGTCCGACGTTTATCGCTCGCTGCACGTACGTATACATAGAGCCATCGCCGACTCCTTCGAACAGGTAATCGAATTAGCGGTCGTTCGTTTCTTCCTCCCTCTCTCTCCCTCTCCTGCTTCCATCGAATTTCGTTTCCTGCCCGGATATCTTCGGAATCGCTTCTATTTCCGCCGACCTCTTCTCTCTTTCTAGTTTTTCCCAATGTACACCCTCTATATATCCAGCTCTGTACACCGCGCGTTTCGCTCTTACTCCTTTTTTTATTAGACAGCAGCGCTCTCGTTCGCGTTTGTTTCTTCTTCGGGAAAGGGACGTCGGACCGTTTTTTTTTTGCTTTCCCCCCCACTCCTACGCCGCCGCTGATCTCTTCCGCGCGGTTTTTGCGATACAGAAGCGGAGTGCTGCTCTTTTTGCCGGGGAGCGCGAAAGTAATCGGCCATCGGGATACTTTTCTCGAATCTTCCGAGCGCTCGGCTGGCTGAGTAAATGGAAATTTTCCGGAGGCACGCCGAGAGAGGATCGATTAATTTTTTTTTTTTTTAGTTTTTGTTCAGCCGGGAAGTGAAGCGATTTATGCACGTACGACGGGACTAATCAAAGTGCCAATCGAGGAAAAATGAGGAGGAAGAGCGCCGATGGGGACTGATCGATTGGAGGGTTTTTGAGTGCTGCACGTTCGAATGTGTAGGGGGGAGGAGAAGGGTTGGGTTTATGGATATGGTTTTTAAAGTAGGTGCTTAATTGATAAGTATGATTGATATGCTTCAAAGATGTAAAATATGACTTTTATAGATTTTTAAAAGCGTTTCAAAACGCAAGAAAAAGTTACTATTCGCAGTCGTAATTCATAAAATGAAAATGCATATATACTTCTTCAATGACTGACATCTAGGACGAGTGGCGGAACGGTCTAGTTTGGTCAAGCTGCAGAGTTGAACCATGTTGGGGAGCGGTTAGTACTCGGATGGCTG
>JAPYZB010002001.1:0-13184 GCA_030522745.1 Eupelmus kiefferi | reverse complement strand
CCACACACACGTTTATTTGTATACAAGGATAAATTTATGATGTGCTTGCTTTAATAATTTTATATGCATATTGAATTAAGAAATCGTAGAGTAAATATAGTCATAAAGTAATCAGAAAGTATTGTGAAAAAAATAAACATAATAGATGACCTAATTTTATTTGTAACTCAGACTATAAATATGCTCAATATAAGTATATACACTACCTTTGCTGAATTTATCTAAATGAAAGTTCGTACAAACTAGGTCAATTCAAAGATTGAAGATTTCAAAAAATTGTAAAAATATAGAAAGTTGTTTTTATATATTTAATAAAAAGTGTACGGAAAATTCAAATACAAAAAACATAATCAATGTTAGATTAACATGATCTCAATACAAATATCATAAATTCAATCTTAACAAGTTAAATATCTAATTAACAGAAAAAAGGCAATGTTTAATTTGAATTTATTTTTTTAAGTTTATGAAATACAACCGCAGAGCTAATCTAATTGTATATGATCTTTTAAATATTAAGAAATTTTAAGAAAATTTAGAATTAATGAATCAACATTTATAAAATTATTACCGATAACCATCAAAATTTTGATCTATGAATATATATCCTTCGAATCAAAAGTTTAATGAGCAAACTAGGCCTTAGCAATAATTGTTAAAAACAATAAAGGTTTCATGCTTTAATTGGAAAAACTTAACTATATGAACTCATAATAATTTTTTATATTTTAAATCTGACTTGAGATTTACAAATGTTATTATACTTATTTAGGATATTTAATTTCCAAGTGTAAACTAGATCTTGCTGGCCCAGTTTCACTAATGAATTACTTCTCTATATTACATATTGCTTGCGTTACTAAAATAAACATTAAATTCACCACTTATTAATGTTAATTTTACATATTTTTTTATATATTTAAAAAATAAAAACATTTTAAATCATAAAATATTCATATGATTGTTAAAATAGTTAATATTTTAAAAAGTGTTAATGGCAGTGTGTTTATTTGAAGTTTTATAATTTATAATTTATTATATACGAAATTTAATACCCAGTGTTAGCTCCGTCATTAATTTCTGTAAAAATTTGGACTTCAAATATAATAATGTGTAAATTAAGCAATGTCAACAATTCAATAGCAACTTGAATGTTTATTTTTAATTATTTTTAATTGAAGAAATTTATTTCTTTAATCCTTAATAAATTGCTCTACAAATAAGTTACATTCGTGCACATAAGTATAGGATGATATCCTAGCGCAACAAATATTTATTTTCTTTATGCTTCTTACGAGGATGAAGGTAGTTGCGAATATACGCTTGTCTCGTGGACAGAGCTCAGCTGTTTTTCGTATTTCATAACCAAGCTTTTGTCTTGACACACGGAGCGGATTTTTTTCTCTTCCTTGAAGCACGGAGGGTAAATTCTTACAACGATGAATAGTTTATCCATTTTTGAATGTTATCAAGTCAAAATAGAGTTGAGATTATTCCGTCATCAAGTCATCAAAAGAAGAAAACGCGTAAGAAATACAAAAATTTTATTTTATTCTTACATTTCAGAACGCAGTCTTAGAAAAAGGTTTTTCAAAAAAAAAAAAAAAAAAATTGAAATAAAGGCAGTAGGAAAATAAAAAGGAGCAGCTCGTACTTTTACAAAGTTTCCTTTCTCTCTTTTGCAAAGTTTCAAAAGAAAATTTGCACGATAAAATCTGTACCGCTTTAATTGTGAAAGTATATCAAAAAAATTTAATTTCTAAAGACCGTTTTTAAAAAGCCCTTAATATTACATCATTCCTCGCTAGCAGACACACAATCATTCCCTTCCATTCAGTAACATCATAACAATCACTTAAAGAAAAAACTCGCTCAGAAAAACAAAAACTCCCACTCGCACTCCGCGCGCACGCACATCGACCCCTCGACCCGCGTCCCACCTTACTCGTACACACATCAATTCAAAACTACTCATCTTACACTTTAAAGGCACACGCGTCAAAGTACACCATTACATCCCGTATATCCCGTTCTCACTTTTCTCCCCTTTGACGGCTCTACCCGTCGTACGAATTCGAAGCTATAGTCGATTGCGCTGCAGAGCAGATCGCGGCTCTCGCCCCTCTCCGCCTTACTCTTGCGCTGCTCTCCTTTCCTTTGTCGCCCTCTGTTTTCCCTTTACATTTTTTATTCCCCACTAAACTAGGAGGAGCGCCGCGTATATACGCTCGTGGCCCTTTATTAAAGTCGAGCGCGCGCGCGGCGAGGCACTTTTTTTTTGCTCGCTCGCTCGCTCTATAAAGGTTCCCCAGGTAATGGCGAAGGAGGCGCGCTCGCGCTCGTTTGAAGTGCCCTCGGTTACGTACGTGGCCGCTCGCGTATGTGCGATATACGGGCTCTGTGCCGTGCACGAGAAGTTTCGGCCTTAAAAGGTCTTGGGGGCTGCGCCGAGCGAGATTTCGCCGCCACCACCGCCGACGCCGCGTGTGCTCTGCTTTTTTTTTGTTTCTTCGTTCTCTCGCTTTCGCTTCGTTTTTTTTTCTCTCTTGGGTTCGCGCGTGTAAGGTGGAGAGGTGAGTTTGATTTATCGGTGGCAGAGAGAAGGAGGAGCGAAAGTTCGGGAGTTTTTGCGCGGCGTTGGAGAGAGGATAGGACGGCCATTATTTTCGCTTATCAACATAAATTTTTTTTCGTGCTTTTGGTTTTAGCAGTTTTCAATTTTTTTTTTCCTTTTCTTTTTAGCGGTATAAATTTTGAGGAAAAGCGGCGGGGCCAAGTTAAATGTTTTTATCGCGAAAAGCAAAGCAGAGTTGTGTACATTTTAAATTTCCGTTATCCGGAAGAAATTCGAGTCTGGGCATGGACGTGATAAAATATTTATTGTTTAATCGAATATGGTGAAAATTTAATTCACTATTGTTCAATTAATTTGAATACATAATTGAAAAGCCAGAAATGTTCTTAGGGAAATAGAATTACTATTTGATTTGGCGCTTTGCAATTTCGAATAGAATCAATTTATATCCATTATAAATTTTGATAAAACAAGAAACTTTAATTAAAAATACGTAAATGTTAACGAATCAAAATTCACCATTTAACTTATTTTACTCACTTGATTAAATTGAAACGTCCATTATATTTAGCACCCTACCAAACCTACAAACAAGCCATAGAAAACTTATCTCCCTCCAAGACGACCCGTGTTCTTCTCAAAACCGCAAAGCCACATCGATTCCCAACCGATCATTCTCAATCAATCACTATCTCTGATCACTCTCCTTGCTCAACCAGCCCCTTTCCCAAACACAATGCACTCAGACAAACCGGGGGAAAAATAAGCCGCTGTAAATAATCCTAATGGACCGTCGGGTGTGTGTGCGCGCAAAAAAAAAGAAAACAGCTCGCTCATCATCAAGCGTGCGCCGTGCCAAGGACCTGTACTTTGACGCCGGGAGTCACCCGCGGTGTGCATTGTGCGTGCGACAAGTCGACAAAAAACACGAGGGGCGAGAGAACGAAGGAGAAAGAAATGCAAAGTGCTTACAAAGGACGAGCGAGTTGCGCGAACCCGAGCTAAATAAAAAGGCGTTTGGCGAAAAGAGACGAAGCACGCGAGCAAAGGGGATGCAATGGAGTGTCTGTGCAAGGGGAGTCTCGATTTTCTGTCTTTCTTTTTGATGGATGACTAGTCTTTGAGACTGCGAGCTTTGCGATCGCCTTTGAAATATGAAAATTTCGCATTTCTTTTCAACCGAAGATTTTGCATTCTGCGAATGTATTTTTAGGCGAATGGTGGGGGAAAATATCTAATGCTGAAACGTAAATACAATTATCTGTAGCAAAGAGGTCAGAAGATATGTAGTTATCAGAGGCCGGAGCATAGATAAGGGTTAGAGTATCAGAGCTTAGAATAACATTGGGGGCTTTTGAATTTGCAGTCTTTCAAACGACGTGGATCGTAGAAAACGTTTTATTTATAAAGTGCATCAAACTTAGTCAATCTATTTATTACTAGTTTCAATTTAATCTTTAACGTTGATCCAGGTGGATTTTGCATATTTGATTGTTACCGAGGCAATTTTGTTCAGGTACCTAATACTGTTTTAGACAACTGTTTAACTTCCGAACACTGCATCACATTTGCACATTTGCTATGATTATTGACTAAAATATACTTTAGTGTGAATCGAATTTAGATTATTGCTATTTAATTAAAGAGGATTAAATTTATAACGTTGAATCTGCATATAAAGTATTCGGCAATTTTAATGGTCATTTTTTTATGTTATACGATGTACATGCAATTAGTGACATTGTTAACTTTTGAACTCATTCATTTAACTTCAAATGCGAAGTTATCCAGTCTGTCAGTACTTAATTTGTAGTATGAAATAACGTACTAATAAAATATCAAATATATAACAAAGAATTAACAGTTCTTTTATTTATTCATGTTTCATTTTTGAAAAAGTATATTTATATTCGATTACGTATTTTCTGTCTACATTTTAATAAATTAGATTATTTTTTTAATCATTAAGTTAAAAGAAGGATGTCATGAACTTTTTTGAGCAAATTATGTTTTGAACATGTTAAACCTCTGATTGAAATGATTGTATTTAATAGAGATTTAATAACTAGATAATGATTTATAATGTATAAAAAGGCCAAACAATCTAATTCATAATGTCAAATGGGGAACTTTCTACCAGGGGCACATTTTTATAATTTATAATTTAGTTTTATCTTTTTTCTGAATATAAATATACAATAAAAGAAGTACAAGAAGAAAAAATTACGACATAAAAGTTTCCATTTAATTCACATAGAAATCACGAGATTTTTAAAATATGTATATGAAAAAATAATTATTTTTGGGACATAAGAAATGCTAAAATAGAATCTCTATTTTTAATATAATCCCTACTTTTAAGACAAATTTATCATAAAATTGAATATATAAAGTCATAAAATTTTTCCAGTTTTTTTATTATGATCTGTTATAAAGAAGTGTCAACAATTTAAAATAATTTTCATTCATCACCGAATACATCACCGTTTTCAAGATTAATTACTTACTTTGGGATTCGATTGGAGCAGCATTATAATTTTTATTCGAAAGTAATTTTGTCATAAGGCTAGTACGATTTCGTTAGATATATATAATAATTCTAAATGAATTTTTATCAAATTGTCTCTGTAAAACTAGTTACAAAATATAAAGTTTAGCCAGTTTTACTAAGGTATTGTCTAGATCTTTGAGACGATCTTGTCCCATAGGAAAAGCGAGATCGTCTTCAGATTTCTTATAGTACTTTAGAGGTATCGGATAAGGCTTTAGAGTATTGGCAAGATCTAAGAAAAGTCTTATTTCTCTTTCTAGACGAGCTCTAGGCAATATCTTTACAAATATGGCTAAGACTTTTACAGGTTTATATCACATATGATAAATATACTATTTCTATAAAAATAACTATTTTTACACGATGCAAAAATGGACTGCTTATGGCACGGATAGGCGTGACAGTGGATTTATGCTAGACAGTGCTATAAAATATCATACGATACTCTTGTAATAACTAATGCTTCATGGCACGACATGTATTAGTGCCTGAGCGCAGCGAGGTTACTTATGACACTTGTATCGTAATGTAATATTACGCATCAAATAAAATTTGTAATAATTTTTTATCTTGATTTGAGTATTGCACAATTAATTTAAAAATTTTATAAATATATGCCATTAATTTGAAATGATAAAAGTAAGATATTACATTCTAAAATGTTGTATAGAAATTCAATAAATTTATATTATATTAATTATAATAGAAACATAAACACAGCTGAGGAAGAATGAATATCTATCAGTTCAGATACTCAATCCATCTAATTAATTACGTCATTTAATCAGAGGTTTTCCCAAACGATAACATTTTTTTGTATGCATTCTTATCAAATACACGTGTTGGTCTTCCGCTGATCATAACAATTTTTCTCATATTATTCATACATTCTTATCTAACGACCTTGAATCTCGCACAGTCTTTGTAAATAAACTCCCACTACTCCCAGCATCAAGGGTGTAAAAATACACGCATAACTTTCCACGCTCTACTTGCGACGTGAGCTAAGCAGCGTCACCGTCGCACTCAACGAACTACATTCTTAACGCGACCTGACGATAGTGAATTGCGCCTCCGAAATGCGAGGGAGAAAGACAGGAAGAGAGAGAGAAGAAGAAGAAGGAGAAAGATAACCGGTCGTTTCCCCCGACGTCGCCGGGGACATTTTGACGTGGGCGCGTGATTTAAATAAATGGGCTCGCGCGGGGAATCGCGAGAGAGGAAGAGGAAAGAGTCATTGCCGTTTATATTTTCGACGCTCAGCGAGCCTTTTTCTCCTGCTCTCTCGGCGAATATCAATCGAGGAGCGCGCTCTCTTCTCTCGGAAGAAAGCGAGTGAAAAAGCCGGGGCTGTGTTTATTTAGGCCGAAGGCTGCGCGTGTCTATCGCTTTTCAAACGGATTTTGTTTATGGTTCGCTAAATGGGGAAGCGGTGAGAGCCTGCTCCCTTTATTTGAGAGCGCGACACACGTCGCGATCGTCCCTCTTTAACGTTACTCATCTCCAGTAAGTTTACTCCTTCGCTCTTTCTCTCGCTTTCTCTTTCTCAGGTTATACTTACGCTTTCGATGATTTACGATTCGCAATTATTATTCTTCTGGGAAGCGGCGCGAGCTCGGTCTCGGTGATCGTGCTTTTAAGACGTTGAATTCCGAGATAGCGAGATGTATTTTTAATTTCTCTAATTGAGTTTACTTTTCCATAAACGAATTTTAAATGATATGCCATTATTGCAATTATAATAACGTTTGCACATTTTAATATTAGAAACTAAAATTGTCTGTCAAAAAGTGTATCTCTTCTATGAAAAACGAATTAGACTTGAAGGTGTCCAAAGTGTTAATATAATATTTTATTAAAGTTGATTACCGAAAATAGAGATACATTCTTTATTTTTTTTTATTTAAATCCTTAATGTAGAGTATCCAGAAATCTATAATTGTACATTTAATTTAAAATTTTTCGAAAATATAGTGACGGTACGTTGTTGTTATTATTTATTAAAACAATAATTTAACGTCGAGAAATTTTCCGAAAAATAAAGGTTAAAAGGGAAAAAATGTAAAGTAAATATTAAATACGAATAAACATGGTTCTTCGGTGAACGTACAGAATTTTTGGATGATTTTGAAATGTTTGGGTGCTGGACGGATGCGTTTAATCACCGACGAAAGAGTATAATGAAATAACGAACGATATTGCCTCTGCTTCCAGGGGGCGGACATTTTATTATATCGTCAAGGGGACTATTATGCGACACGAAATAATCACCAGATAGAAAAAAAGATGACTGCGCACGCTTCAGCGACGTGGCTGTCCAGTATAGTCGTCTTCGTCGTCTTTATAAATGGTAAGTACATATAAACACATACTTTATCTATATATTTTAGCGAAAAAATCAAACAATAGATTTGTTTCGTGTACAGGCTAATTTTTATATATTTTTTTGTATATATCTTTATATTGTAAATGTTTATTTGTTACTGTAAAATTCAATTAACAAAATCTATATAAAATAAGTTTATTTATTTTTCATACATTTTTGTCACACATTATTTCGTTGTTTTAATTTATTTATTTAATTACACAAAATTTATTTAAATTATAGGACACTTTATTTGAAGTTTTTTTAATTATTTTGAAAATGTGGTTAAAAGTACACAAAAGATTAAAAATTATTAAAACAGTCGGTCTTAAACTTCATTGTCACTTTAATTACTGAAAACTTAATATCTGGCAATTACCTGAGATCGTTACGTTGTTCCTTATAGAAAAGTTAAGCGTAGTGGTTAATTACTCGTACTCTGGTAGTAATAAGACTTCGATAGAGTAGCAATTCCGTTAAAATGAAGAGTAGCTCAAGATGCCTTAAAAATAAATGGTAATAGGTACTCTCGGTGCAATCTTGAGCCGAGATTCTTGCAGTAGTTAGTCTAAGATTAAAAAACTATGCTTATGAAATTTACTAACGTAAATTAAATTTGATATAAGTTATTAATTGAAAACTAAATGAAAATATTTTTTTCTTTTCAAATTTTTTTCTCATTACACTCTTAAAAAAGCATCAGTAGAATGCAGGCTGTATAGGCTCACATGTGATTGGTCGTATTTAGAATAAGCACGAGAATCAAGTTTAGGTTAGTGTTACGGACAGAATTGAAGTTGATAAAATTATTTAATTACAATTTCAAATATTTGAATTTTTAACATAATTTACATTATTTGTTATGATCGTCGAGAATTCCCAAACTAATACAATTAGGGCTTACTGGGAAAATACACAGCATCGAAGAAAGCTTAAAATTGGGAAATTTTTTTTATTGTCTTTTACCTGAGCGAAAAGAGTATTTGCGCGTGTACGTTAGGTGAAGGTAGTGTGTGGGCCCTCACAGAGAGGGAGACGTAGGGATAGTGCATTGAAAAAACGGAAAAATATTTCAGTTTCAAATCGGAATTGTAGGCGTGCGATCATCTAACAAAAAAGCACAAAGAGAAATTTCGTAAGTACTTATAGATTTTGTTATTTTCTCGGCGTCTAAGGCAGGGTCTGTTTACATTGCCTTACTGATGAGGCCAGCAAACAGACCCAGGACGAAACGCACAGGTAGATTCAAGTAATTCTATAAAATACCCATTTTGTCGTTTACAGTTAGGTTAGATAAAGGGTGCATTTAGGGCGCTCGATTTAATTGGTGGTAATAAAATTAACGAAATATAACATTTCTCATATAGTCAGCATTAATAACTTAATAACTTGATATCATTAAAATATTCGTTTCTTTACAATTATTTCATAGGATTATCAGTTTTAGTCTTAATTAAAAAATGAATTTGCCGCTCGTGGTTGAGTTTATATGAAGGTAGACTATTGGACTTAGACGAGTCAAGCTTATAATCAAAAAGTATTTTTTCTATTAGGACGAACCTTAACCGAACCTTCGTAGATGATAAGTGTACAAATTTACTACTGCCTCAGCTCTATCATGCCATGTTTAATAAATGTGCAGCATTCATATGGAATTAAATGGAGTTTTATGTAAAAGGATTTTGGATAAAACGAAATAAAATTACAATATAAAAGATATGTTTCGGTCAGCGATATGCCCGCTGGCCATCGTTAGTACGATACAGGCCCTCTTGTAGTCACATCATGTTAAACCAAAAGGAACGAAAACTATTGTAGGCTAATGATACAAGTTTTGCTAGTGGAAACGCAAAACTGGTTTTTATCGTTGAATGATGAGAAGAGTATAAAAAAAATTAAATGATAAGAAAGTTAAATGCATATAAGTGTCTCAATGCCGATTATATTTAGAAAATGAATATTGATCGATCGAGGTTGATTTTATATACAAAAAAATATTTTTTATCTAAGAAATGCGATGAGCACACTCTTTTTAAACGTTCATTAAAACGCTCTCAATTCGCCCTATAGAATATATTCTCAAACAAAATTACCGATGATTAATCGTGAGCACAGAGCACTAGTCTACAACCAGTATTTATGACGCGAGGATCAGCTTGGGTTCATCCCTACGTAGACTCCTACCGTTTTTCCGCGGCCACACGCGGACTTTCGGCCTTTTATTTTCGCCTCGCACGCCACCGGAGCAGGCCACCAGTAGACTCGCTCGCTCGGCTCGATAAATCGGCCCCTCTAAATCAGAGCCGACTTAGGCAAATCGCCTTTTCCGCGGTCAGTTTATCAGTAAATGATGCCGCGATCTGCCGACCAGATATACGCCAACACCGCGCGTGTATTTTCATTTAAAAATTTCGTTACACTAGTGCCGCGTGTGCACGTAAGTATATGCGCGAATAGAGCTGCGTATGTATACGAAGCGATAAATAAGCAGATTAAATTGCGTAAGCTACTTAGGGCTTATTTAATGCTCTCTCGATGCCTGGCGGCGCTGGCTGCCGGAATGTATTATTGTAGCCGGGGTTCCCAATGGTTATTGTTTCTAATATCGTTTTATGCGATGGTAATGGGCCGCTGTCATAATTCTGAATGATTATTGCTCCTTCACGCGAGAGACGAGAGAGAAAGAGCGAGCTTTATCTTGGCGGAAAGAGAAAGAGGGAGAGAGAGAGCATTACGCGATTTCTTCCACGAGCTACTTTGTTTGTGCCCAAGTCGTTGGGCTAAATTACGAAGACCGCATTCGACACTGGCTCTGGAGCTTTTTCTTGCTGTGTGTCAGGAGAACGGCGAAAATGGAAGAATGCGAAGGTCGTCTGTGAGATATTTCAAATCAGCGGGGTTTGGCTTTCGTGAAGAATTTGTGTGGAAGTTTTTTAGTTGATTCTATTTGTGTAAACCTCTTGAACGATTGTTCTTTTTATTTATGGAAAAATATTTTTTTTTATTTGGAAGTAAATTACTACTTTAAAAACGAACGCGTAATACTTACTTTTAGATTTGATCTTTCGCATAATTTCATTGATCGTATCGTTCTTATATATTTTCAACTTATTCAAGATCGTAATGTTTCATATATTGATCATTTTCTTCGTTATCTAGTTCAGATTTGTTAAAAATTGTTACTGTATGACTGTTTATTAATTGGAAATAAAAAAATTTCGTTAGTTAACATATAAAATTAAGATACAATAATTAACTTATCAAAGCCTACAATTTTGTAATTAACTATATTATCAAAATCTATCTCTCAACGAATTTTGCCAGATGATTCATTAATTCACCATTTTATTTAATTCGATTCCCAATAAAATTAAGATCTTTTTGACGGCTCGTTAAATCAGCTCGACCGTACCACTCACCGATTTTACATCAGCGATTCAAACAGTAAAACCGCCAAGAGAGCCCGATAAGACGTTTCCACTTCGGCGAATGATAATTAATTCTCTCGAGTCGCCATTTTTTCTCCCTCGGCCTCTCGTCATCCGCGCTTCTTAAGACGCGCTTTAACGACGCTCATTTTCAATTTCATCGATTGCCATTTTAGAGTGGCAGCGACGGCCAGCAGACCTCCTATTATGTCGTCGAACTGCGTCAACGCTTTTTCTCTCTTTCTCTCTCTCTCCTCCCTTTCTCATTCTCTCTCTCACTCTCGGCCCTGCCGCATCATCGATCGAAGAAGCGCCGGCGGAAAACTTGATAAAAAACGTAGTCGCGACCTCGTTACCTCCGCCCCCTCCGGCTTGTTAAAGATGTGAATTTATTTCCATATAAATTAAGGGGGTACGAGGGGAGGGCTTTAAGTAGATCATAAGCGATCGCGAATTCAACGAAGCCGCCGCGAATCGTTAGCGCTATCGTAAATTATTTACAACCGAATGCCCTTTATGTACACCGCGCTCTTTCGGCGTGTTTTTCTATGGGTAAAGATTTTTTGTACTGACGCGCTGGGTGGAGCGAGAAGTTCGACGTTGGCTCGTTACTGTTTTTTTTACGACGAGCCGTTCTTTTTAAAGATGAACGAGGTGTTTGACTCTTTGTGTCGAAGAAATGAGCGGAGCGGTGTAGAGGCGAGCTTTTTTTATTGTGGCTGTAAAGAGGGGCGCGAGGGTGCGTTATAATGATATTTACAGGCTTTATTAGGAGCGTTAATTCCGGCGTGGTGGTTTTTACAGTAATTTAATTTAATTAGTTTTTCATCGCTGAATATTACTTAATCTGTAATTAGCGACGAACGTCTTATAGGTCGGTCTGAATTTATTTTTTAGATGAAAATACGAGTGTTGTTACCGCACGTAACTGTGAATTAAACAATTTCTCCCAAGTCGGGGGGAATTCGTAATTGAAATGCTTTTTTAATGTCTTAGTCGGGCAAGCGTCTTGGAAAATAAATATTGAAAAGCCCAGTTTATTATACGTTACCATTGAAAGTCCGCGTTGAGAAAAGGATTGAGTGACAGGATACTAACGGTAGTTCTTAATTATTACCCAGTGACTGTGCCTGTTACTCCATGACTCGGCGTTTAAGGATAAAAATTCATTTGCTGGTACTGTGAAAAAAATTATTAGCCTGAAGATTACATTTTCAATTGCAAATAGTGACTTGACAATTTCCTGAAACAATTTATTGTTCGCATTTATCAGTTCAAGAAAATATCTAGTTGATCATGTATTAAAAAGAAACTTATACCAGCATGCACTCAACATGAGAGGGCAAGAATCAGCCGAATCCTTTTTCCAATAACGCGTCAACAAAACTCCGCTTGCCTACCTCCATAAGTACACTTATACACTCACACACATACACATACCCTCATAATACAAACTAAACACGCGAAAAAAAACCGTTTCCCTGCTCAAGCTCTCACGCTCCTTAAGCCGTTCTACCTTTTTTCATCCCTAAACTCAGGCAAAAAAGTGCAGAGAGAGGGGGAGAGAGAGAGAGAGCGGAGCAAAAAGGCTCTCGAAATATTTGTCCTGAGCGCGATTCTGGGTCAACATCGTCCTCCTCGCGCGCTAATCCCGGGCGTGCCGTGTCGTCGGCGTCGTCGGCGCGGCAGCCGGCCCCGCCTCTCGACACGATGCATTACCCTGGCACACAGAGAACGAGAGAGAGAGAGGGGCAGACTGCTATACGTATATGGGCTGTGCGCGCTGCTCTGCACATATCGAATCTATGCGAGCCAGCCTTCGCGATCGAAGACACACAGAGGGAGAGAGGAGAGAGAGGAAGAGAAAGAGAGAGAAGCCTTTGTGCATCGGACAACGCGCGGTGCGTATCTCTTTGCATGAACGAGTGTGCAGTGGGAGTAAGTATATCGTTAATCGCTCGCTGCTAAGTGAAATAATACGCCGGTACTCTGTTTTGATTGGCGTTTCAGCAGGAAATGTTTAGGATTTTTTTTCGTTTGGAATAGCGTTAACTGCGATTTTTAAAAAGTATCAGCTGCAATTTTTAAGTATTATGAGGGTTGAATTATGTCATTTTTTACAATATATAAAGATAATACTCATTTGATGATCAGAAGGCTTAACGCCCCAAGTGAAAATATTTCATACAATTTGTATACAGATTATATAAAATCTACTATGTACAGATTGTATACATTGTTTATACAAAAGTGATTATATACATT
>JAPYZB010002000.1:0-12996 GCA_030522745.1 Eupelmus kiefferi | reverse complement strand
AATTCCGGAAAGAAAATATTGGTCTTGCCATTTTTTTCTTGCGCGCCGCTTGTAAAAGCGTCGGACTGTCGCGATGCTTGACAAATCACCTGCTATTTCGTACAAGCCGCGTAGAGGGTCAGGAATTAATGTCGACATCATACAAGCAAGCGAGCTCGAGCTCGCTCAT
The DNA here is from genome assembly GCA_030522745.1 of Eupelmus kiefferi. Lineage (NCBI taxonomy): Eukaryota > Metazoa > Arthropoda > Insecta > Hymenoptera > Eupelmidae > Eupelmus > Eupelmus kiefferi. The sequence goes on along the minus strand of JAPYZB010002000.1, from coordinate 12,827 downwards.
AGTCACTGCTTTGCCAAGAATCAGCATCATATAATCCGCGCATTGATGCGTCCCAAGCGAGATTCCTAGCTTTTTATTGCACGCTGTGAAATTGTTGCTTTTAAAGGCATGTCCCCCCACACAGCGTTTCGTTCAATCGGCGCGTTTATTATTCAAGGGTAGATTGTAAAGTGATTTTAAACCGATGAAAATCGCCGAAGAGTGAATTCTCGTTAATTTAAATAAAATGACGTTACAGTTATCTTACGGATTGGTACGTCAGTAAGTAAATAAATTCATTTAATTGAATGAGTAACTGTGGGTCGTTGATTTAAAAATTTTATAGATTTTCCGTAACAGTATTTCAATTTATTGATTGAGTAGATATTCGTTCTTACTCATGTTTTTTCTTTGTCCGCTTATGATTCATATGGATTATAAAAACACATACAAATTTTATTCCAACTTCCGTACCAAGTAAATAAATCACGCACCTGCATATTTATAAAATTTTTTTCATAGCCTGAACAATAAAAACTAAAGAAAAAAAAATCTTAAAAGTAAAAGCATTGTTCCTTAGCATCAATAATTCTCAACATTTGACTCAATTCATTAACGTCAGTACTAGTTCCAGCTACGCTGATATTATGTCAGGGATGCGGCAATCTGATTATCGATCCCGCGCCGCGCGTCAAAGCGGAGCGCCGGATAAAAAGAAAAAGTTCATAAAGAAGTCGCTCAAGGCTGCCTGCGCGCAGTCCAGTCGTAAAGCAATTCAGTAAATCGCGCGAGTTTGAATCACGTACACGAGCGACACGCACGTGGATATAGTCGAGAGACGTTATATGCCCCGGCTTAAAGGAGCCTCGTAAAACAGCCCTCGCAATTGCGGAAAACAGACGGCCAACGGGAAGGAACATTTTTTTTTACCCAAAGAGAGAGAGGGTTGTTTGCTGTATGTTATAGAATTCCTTTCGCGTTCTTTTTTTTTTAAGGAAAATATTTGTAAGAGTGAAGTTTTCTTTGTGGGAATTCAATGCTTTGTTCTTACGGATGAATGAAAGACCTAAGCTTGTGTTTATGAAAACGAAAAAAAATGTTTGCGCTGAACGACACCGCGACTCGTTTGACATTTCCTTTCAAACTCTGCCCTGAAATCCAGGAGAAAAATAAAATCTTCAGGACGCAAACGATAGCTTCAACGAAAAAATCCCAGTAAAAAAACCTCTTTCTAAAACACACTAAGCAATATAGAGTATCGAGCGCTCTCCATCTTCTAGGCAAATACGCAAGCGGGAAAGCGCAAAAAGAGATGCAAAGGCAAGCGCTATACGTCACCCACCAGCTCCTCCATCTCGTAGAGAGCCTGCGCCACCAGGTCATCCTCGCGAGACGTTATCGCTCTCGTTTCTTGTCAGGCGGCGAAGCTCCCAGAATCTCTCTCTAGTCGGCTCGGCTCTTTCCTCGGCTCTGGGCTGACGGCGATAAAAGGCAAAAAAAGGGCTTCAGATAAGGCCGGCCGAACGTTTCCCGCGGCGTCACTTTCTCTATGCTCTTGCCTGTCATAAAAGTCGCTCATTGCGCGGGTATTTCATCTCGCCTCTTTTGCCGGTCATTGGCATCGCTCACGTTCCGATTGTTATTCTGGAATGAGTAAAATTGGACTTTTGTGAGTTATCGGCTGGTGTTGAATGGATGGGATTTGAAATGGTGTGTGTGTGTGGGCGGGTGGAAGGAATATAGAGTGTATGCGTAGTTATCTAAATGTTGAAGCACATGTTATTTCACAGTGTGTTGTGTTTTTTTTTATAAAATGTTTATTGAAATTACTGTTATCTGAGAATTATTTAAATACATCATAATAAAAACAATGGGAAAATTTAAACAGGAAAATGTTCATGCACTCAAAATATAAGAAATTAGTATTTACAAAACATTTTTTTTCAAAAATATTAAACATGAATGTAATTTCGAATTTTAGAAGATTTTAAAAAATTTTATACTCGCGTTAGAAACATTGAGTGAATTTAAAATAATTCACGATCCCACGATCGTAGAAGATCAGGAAATTGAGTTGCCGGATGAAAGTAGGAATCTGCTGTCGATATCAGTATTGAATGACATTGACGAAGATTTCTACTTTATCGCCAGTTGAAATGACAATACATATAAATAGTCATAAATTTTTCGTATTTTTAGGATTTTATAATATGCATAAGAATATCATTATTAAAAGTGTATTTTATTCCTGACAAATTAGTATTAAAAAGAAATTTCTATAAATTAAATAAGGAAAATTTAAATATTAAATATACTAATATTTAAAAAATATTAATAACATTTATAGGTTTTTAAGATAATACGCATGTACTAATTTATATATCTTTAGTATTCATTAAAGTTCAAATGTATACATTTTTATATTAATATTAATGTGTAGATTACTCTGAAAAAATTCTTAGTGACAGCTACCTACGATACATATGGTTATTTTAATAAAGGTTGTTGTCCCCGTTTAATTATTTAAACTTTATAAAATTAACAACAAAGATATTGTAATTGATACAAAGCAATTTTGTATTAATTATAAAAATTTATTAATAAACTACAGTACGCAATCTTTACCAATTTATTAATCCTTTAAGTCAGGGAGACGATAATGAATTTTCTCGGCTTTTCTCCCTTCTCATATAAAATATTTTTATATTGTTAAATTTCATTATATTTTTTTAATACAATTAATAATATTGCGATTTATAGTATTTATGATATCAATCAAATTTTCGCTTTTTTAAATAGTATTTCGAAAATTACTTTTATATTTAACTTAAAAGAAACTAATTTACCGTCCAATAAAAAAGTATTTCTTACTCAAAAATTATCAAGTATAATCTGAGCCATTTATATTTTTTGCTGATAAATTTCAACTTAGTGTGTTATTCATCTTTTATATATGTTGCTCCAGTATCTTGCGTACTGATAAAGCATGCAAAAGTATTACGATCCGTATAGTGAATGAACTGATATGAACGTAGACGAATGCCTGTTGCTGCTCAAGTTAGTGTTAGAAAATGAATATGTTAAATTATAATTTACAGTATTTTCTTTGATTATTTATGAAAGAAAATATGTAAAGCACTGTTTTTAAAATGTCCATAAATAATTAAACAGATCTAAAACAATACTGTATACACTGAATATTCAGAGAATTTTTCCACGTCAGAATTTACCATAAATTAAATTTGTGAAAAATATCAACAGTCATCGGGGCAATATTGAGTCAACAAATTAAATGTTCAAAGAATAATTTCAGAGAAGCTTTATTATGTAAGTGGCAACATTATACGACGGCATCAAAACCAACAATTACCATCTAAAAAATTACCAAGCCTAGACAGGCTACCTTGTGACACCGGTAACAGAATATCGCGCTCGCTCGTTTTAAATATTCTCGATTCATGTTTTGCTCGCATAAATAAATATTTCCGCACACGATTCCGAAATTTTCCTTCAGCTTCCGCCTTATTATCACGCTTCCTTTATTATCGCTACAAATAATCATCTCCAATCCGGAATTCCAAAAAATACATAACTTTATTAAAAAAAACCTAACAAACGCTTACCTTAGCTATACTAGCAGCTCTCGCAAACCTCTAACGCATAGCCAGTACCGCACATAAGACACATCCACTCAGCGCGCCGCCGTCAAACTGCAATTTGCTCAACCGATTTTTGAAAAGCAAACATATTCCAACGCACAAGAGCACAGCCCGTCGCATCAACGAACTCCCATTATACCTGGGCGCCGTATGACTCACTGTTGTTTTCTCCCCGCTGAATCCGCACTGTTGTTGTTTACCCGATCGCGCGCGTGCTGATGCACTTTGGTTAAAAGCCGGAGACTTTGCGCGCAGCTACGAAGACGCGTGCTCCGCTCGTCGCGCACACAGAGAAGCGCGAGAGAGCGAGCTTATAGCGAGCACCAGCTGACGAAGCGAATCACGTGCGCGCGCACATATATATAAAGAGCTTATATATACACACTCACGCGTGTCTCTCTATATGCATGCACGAATGAAAGGTGTATCGTATATACATAAGCGAGCTGTGTGCGCGAGTGTGTGTGTGGTTATGTATATAGGTATAAAGAGAGCCGCGCGAGGCGCCACAGGTGTTTTCGCGCTGACCGCAGGGAGAAAGAAAGGTAGCTGCACGCCAAGACTTGTGTTTTATAAATACACGCGTGTGAATGCATAAGTGTGTCGCGCTCCTTTTCTCTCGGAGCTCGTGCTCTCGGACGAGCGCATATCGAGAGGAGAGAAAGAGAGAGCTGTTTTTGAATGGTCATCGAGTCTCTACACTTATGTATATAGGCACTCACCTGATGCACCAGCGGGGAAGTGAGAGTCGCCTGCGTCGTCTGCTATTTTTGACAGCGTCTCATCGGAGAATGCGGCGACGCGCAAGGACGACCAGAAACTTTTGTCTCTCGCACTTTTTTTTTATTTTAATACTTGGACCCGAGCGATTTCACGGTTCTCTGCGCGTCTGTAGCCCGCGCGGGCGCGCGGCAATCGGGCGCCGATAACAGATCGGCCAGCTCCGGAAATCTAAAGCGAGATAAGCGCGCCAACGGAGCTGGTTCGAAAGGAGCTGCGTGGATACATATATGTTACGAGAGCGAGAGTGGGAGAGCTGATCTATGAAGGAAGAAAGTAGCGCGAGTGACTGAGTGTATACGGGTGATTCCGCGCGCCGATCGGTCTTTGTGTTATGTGCATGAGCAGCGCGCGTGTTGGTAGATCGGACGCTCAGCTGTCAGAGTGCACTGACGCAGAGAGTTGATTCTCGCGAGCGAGCGGAAGGCAAAAATTATAGAGGCGAGAGCGGGTTTGCGAAACTCGCGAGCGGTTTCGTAAGAATGCGCTCGCTGCGTGCACTTCGCGGCGTCTTTTAGTAATTTTTTTTTTAAATAACTTTTTTTTAGTTTTTATCGCGGAAAAGTGAGGCGTCGGGGTCGCCACTTGTGGAGCTACGATTTGACCGACTGAACTAGCGATCGAATGGAGCGCACGCAGCTGCAGCTAGAGCGCACGCGGTGAATGAGTGGAGCTGGTTCGGGGAATGGTGTAGAGATGACGCCAGCGTTAGCTTCGAGCGACGCGGTAGCTGTAAAGATCAAGTTTATTGATGTAATGGGACAATGAAAGGGAATGAAGTTAAGAGGTGCGCTGCAGTTGAAAGTTTGTTAGCAATACTAAGAAAAATTTTTTAATAAATTTTTTTAATTTACAGGTTTTATAAGTTTTTATTTTGTTTAAATTATCAGTGTTGTAATAATATATTTACTAATTTCTTTTTCTTAAAAATGAAAGAAAAATAAAATTTTAATTTTTCTTGTTTGCTCCATACTTATATTTTCTCCTTATATTTAATGAACATAATAACACTGCAGATGCTTATTTGTTCTTAAAATTTCAATTGTTTTTACTCCTTATGAGGAGTAAATTTCTTAATTTTCTAAAATTTGTCCTTTATAAGGAGTAAATCTCGCTAAGGACTGATTTTTAACATTAATTTACTCTTTAACTTTTAGAAAGAACAAATTATACACATTGTATCAAAAATGTTATAAATAATCAAAAATTAAACTAAAGATATAGCATTAAAAAATAACATTCTAATTTTATAAAGCGTTCACTTTGTATAAGGATTAAATAAAAACTTATACTTTATAATTTACATTGACTCTCGAAATAAGTCTCTATTACATATTGTAACTTTGTTTACTTTAAATTAAACTATGTTTTTGGGTCTGTTATTTTTAAAATGAGACATTACATTCTTTAAATTTTAGATGACAATTTGTAACCCATATTAAATTTAATGTAAGCAAGTTACATTTTAATTTAATTTATCGAACAATTTAACAGGGTCCTATTCACTTTCTTTCCGACTCTAAATATCTTAATTCAGACACTGTAATAATTTTGAATAAAATAAAATCTTACAAACGTTTAAACAATCCAATACCAACAATAAAATTTTTAACTGCATTCTCTTCATTTCGATAACACAACACGTTACAAGCTCTACGATAAAGAAAATCTACAGCCCCATTCGACTGGCCATTGGTATAACTCTACCGAACGTCATAGCTCGTTAATTTAACCGAAGGAAAAACATGTAAACATTGTGTTCGCCTCTACTTTTACTCCAACCAAGAACCAGCTCCTCGGCTATTCACCGGCGCGCGCGCGCGAGGTAAATATAAGCATCTCATTAATTACTCGCGCTTGGTGATAAATCCAGTAGGCCGTTCCCTGCCGTGTCGCGCGCAGCTATAGCTAGCTATAGCAACAAAGTCGCCTCGATAAATGGCGATTCGAGCCGTAAAACGTGCGTGCATTTTGCGGCCTACCAGTAACGAGGCTGGCGCGGTTGGGGCTTCCACTTTTGATGCATAGCGGAGCCATTGTTGGCCGGGTCTCGCGCCTGCACTAAATATTCGGAAATACGGGGGAGATGGTCTGGTGTGAATTTTTGGGTTTTCGCGAATGCGTTAGGGGTTGGTGTGGATTATAGTGAGTAAATGGGGCGGTGATTGGTTGAAAAGTTATTAGTTGTGGCTAAATATTGTTTGTAAACTCGTTATACTTTGTGATGTAGAACAAAATTTAAACTTGAATTTTGTTACGGTCAATTTAACTTTAAATAAAATTTTAATTTAAATGTTACCATGGATAATTTCGGTTTTCCATTGTGCAAATTTTGATATAGGTGACAAAAATTTCCGGTGAATTTACAAAATTTCTAACATTTTGAAAATAATGATAATCTTCTCATATAATTATCAAATAATAATCATAAGAACCAAAAAGTAAGCTACAAATCCTTCATTAATTAAAATCATAAACTTACAAAACCATCGCTCCAAACAACCGGGGTCCCACAATCTCTCGCCAAACCATAAGCATACACCGTCCCAAAAAGTCATCATCAGCGTGCTAAGCCTCCAAAGAGGCTAGCCCAACGTAAAAGGCTCTCCGCAGACGGCCACTTTGTTCATCATCGTGCAGGTAATGAGGCGCGCACAAGTGTAGAGACATACAGAGAGAGCAAGAAGCTCTTCCTCGCTCCTCTCCACACTCCGTTCGCGTATATGTATATATACACAGAGAGTCTGGTATAGCATCAGTCCGCGCGCATAAGTAGACATAAGCCGCGCGCGCAATCACCTCAGTCAACCTCTTAAGGCAGGCCCTGATGCTCCCTTTCCTAGAGACGCGCGAGCCCTCGCTGCCCGAGTCTATGTACGTATACATACAGCCTACTAACAAAGAGCAAAGCAAAGACGATGAGCTTCCGCATTACGCGGGCGCGCCTACGAGGACCGGCGAAATGCATATATAGCCAGGCGAGGGTCTCGCTCAAAGGGGCTGCGCTTGTACAAGCTTACAGGCCCTTAAGTTTAAAGCTCTCGCACGTGGAACAGTTCCGAAAGCGTGTCTCTAACACAAAAGACCAGCTGCGCTTTCTGGACAGTGGTCCTCTATTTTTCTCGCTATCGGCGTCTTTTTCTGAGTAATATCCTCCTTTTTTCGGTAGTCTAGCCGTTAAACGCTTCATCGGTTAACGTGGGGGCCCTCTCCCTGATGAAAAGGTGAGCTCGCGACGCAACAGGTGCCGCGACAGTAGCGTGCGCAGAGGTGAAAGAAAGACGTCGAGAGGGAAACGGCTTTTTTTGGGTTCGATTTCGGGAACGAGCGAGTCGTTCGTCATGCGCCGAGGTCGGAGATACGGGAATCGATGGCGGGTGGGTGGGTAGGGCAGATTTTTCGGGCGGGCCCTTTTAATTGCGCGGTGATTTATCCCAATGGGATGGCCGGGAGAGCGGGGCCTCGTTTATTTTCCTGAATTATTGGGATTTTATGCGCCGATGAATCATGAGAGAGGAAGGCTAATTCGGTCTCTCGGGCTGCGCGCGGGTGAGGGGGTATATATGGGAGGGATTTCGGTTAAGTAGCTTTCTGAAATGGCCGCTGCGAGTGAGGGATTTTTCGGCGGTGTGATTAGGGCAGGTTGGTTGGAGAGAGAGATGGAGTTTTCAGCGGGCTCCTTGATTTATGGGCTGGTTTTTGGTGCTTTCTTTTTTGGATATTACGAAGTCAGGTGACTGGTGAGGGGATTTTTATTTTTGCGTTGTTGGCTTTGATGATGTGAAAATGTGATGTTTTGTTTTGTAATGATTTAAGTATTTATTCTTTATAATATATGTTCGGTTTGGTCAACTCTATTTTTTCGAAAATAATTTTTAAATAATCTTAAAATAAATTTTTTTAGTTATAAAATGTTGTTTTCTTTAAAAATCGCAGTAAATTTTTAGAATTAATTTAAAAATATTCACACCAAATCTATAATGAACATTTTTGACAATTATTTTTAAATTATAGGGTCAAAAAATAAAATACTAATTTTTAGTTATTTATCCTAAACTAAGATAATTAATAAGATGATAAATAAATTTCACTTGCAATAACGTGAAAAAAAATTTGCATTATGCGAAATAACGACCCACAAATAATACCAGATTTAATAGCAAAATTTTTTAGTAGGTAAACTATTTCTATTCTAATGGAAATTATTTTAATCTAGAAACTTGTTATAAATCATAGTATAGAAACTAATTTTTATAAGTTATTAAATCTCAAATATGTTCGACTTTTTATTTATGCAAAATTAGATTATAAACAAAAACTACTTAATGATTAAATAAATGTATAGAATATTTTAAATATTTTGTATATTTTAAAAGTGCCGAAGCTATTTTTTGATTATTCGATTATTTCAAGAATATAATTTATTTTAAAAATTACACAAACATTAATTTATTAACGGATTAACAGAGTCATTATTTCTTCCTTAAAATTAATTTATTAATACGAAATTAATAATACTTTTATTTATATAATCATTCTTTACAGTATTAATCTAATACTAACATATCTATTCTCATAACGTTTAAAATCTATAAAGTTTATTCAATTTTTAATATTTTTATGTTTCTACGTTCTAAAAATTTATATTTTGGCAGTTAGAACATAAAATAAATTAAAAAATAGTATACTTTTAAAAATCTAACAAACAATATTAATAATAATTGTAAATTCTAGATAAATATTGAAAGTTTATACATACATTAAAGGTGTATAAAATATAAGTTGATTTTTTCTTAAAATAATCTTGATATGATTATATTAATGTATAAGAGTTGGTAATAATGTTTACTACTTTTCCTACAGAGGTAACGGCTGCATTTTGGCGCGCTATTTATCTCCTGTTACTCATTGCTTCATGGACATGAACTGACTGAAACCCGTGTTGTGAATTTGATGATAGATACAAATGGTGTTGTGTTTACCCGGCAAACATATTTAAAAATAATTGATTTTAGAAAAATAATATATTAAAAAGCCTGCTAGTTACAATCGGAGTTACGAAAATAATAATTTCTCGTATTAGAATTAAGTAATTTTACAAAATGAGCCGGAGAAAACGAGCAAAGGTAAGTTAAAGGAAATAACCTATAAAAAGTTTGTTGATAAGTTCGAAAATTTTCTTAAATTATATTAAAGCTAGCGTTTTGTTCATCGAATTATTAATCTTAAACAATTCATAGGTTGAGTATCGGGAGATGGAAGAAAAATACAATCAAATAGATGATGAAAATACGTCTGACAACTCGGATAAGTCAAAGACGGGCCAAGGCACTCCAGAAAAGAAAACAGTTGCAGATTCTAAAAAAGAGAGTGAATCACTCTCTAATGCAGCGTCAGCATCAAAAACTGAAATAAAAGAAGAAGATGATCAAGACAGTGACCACGAAGATCCCCATGGTAATGTACCATTACTTATAGTGAATACAAAAAATTAAATTGATATAATATTAAATACAGTATATATCTATATAAATTCTTTATTATCTCTCTCTAGTCAAAGAATTATTAAATGGTTTGGAAGGTGCTGCTTTTCAAAGTCGACTGCCATTTGAAAAACTGACTTCTACTGAAGCTGCCTGTTTTCCAGATGTCTCAGGAGGACCGCCACAAACGCAGAAAGTTTTCTTACACATTCGTAATAGATTGGTAAGGATTTCAATTCTTTTGTTTTACTTTATTAAGAAAAAAAATGTATTCTAATAGCCATAAGCATTACGCAGATTTTTGGTAATAAATAAACATTGTTTTTTAGCTACAAATATGGTTAGAAAATCCCAAACAACAATTACTAATTGAAAATTCACTGCCGGCTATTGAGCCTCCATATAACAGTGATCCTACGTTAGTGCGCAGAGTCCATGCATTTTTAGAAAGGCACGGCTTTATAAATTTTGGTGTTTTTAAACGTCTTAAGGTAACCAAATAAAGACTGTTTTAAATAAAAATAAAATTATCAAATATAACTTGTTGTATATTTATATTAATTTTGTACAGCCAATACCAACTAAAAAATTAGGAAAAGTCATTGTCATTGGTGCTGGTATAGCTGGATTAGCAGCTGCCCAACAGATGCAGCAATTTGGTCTTGAAGTTATTGTTTTGGAAGCCAGAGTAAGTCGTCAATCTTAAAACAAAAAATTTTTTAATTATATTTCAAATTAATTACATTATGTGTGTTAGTTATTGAATTTGAATGTTCTAAATAGATTTACGTTTTATTAGCTTGCATAAAATAATAAAATTATTAAATTGATAGGATCGAGTTGGTGGCCGTATAGCAACATTTCGTAAATCAAATTATATTGCTGATTTGGGAGCAATGGTAGTCACTGGTCTCGGAGGAAATCCTGTCACTGTTTTAAGTAAACAAATAAGCATGGAACTTCATAAAATTAGACAAAAGTGCCCTTTATATGAAAGTGATGGCCAAACGGTAAGGGTAACTATTTATTTTATCTTTTCAAATAATCTTAAAAACAAATAAAATGATTTATTAATTGAATTTTTAATATTAGGTTCCAAAAGATAAAGATGAAATGGTTGAAAGAGAATTCAATCGACTATTGGAAGCTACATCTTATTTGTCACATCAATTAGATTTTAATTACGTTGGAAATTCTGGAAATGGAGGGCAAGGAGGTACCACACGACCTGTATCATTAGGTCAGGCACTAGAATGGGTTATTCGACTACAGGAGCAGGGTGTCAAACAAAGACAAGTTACTCATTTACGCTCTGTACTTTCACTACAAGGAAAACTTATTGCTAATCAACAAAAAGTAAATATCTTTTTCAATTTTAACAATAAATTCGTAATATAATATTTTTTCTAAAGCATTTAAACATTGAGTTTTTGATACTTGACATCATCTTATAAAGTATGATTTAAATTACTGAAAATATTTTATTTTTAATTATTAGATGATAGCAATTAAAGAACGATTAACAGAATTGGATAAACAGTACAAAGAAATGTTAGACAGCAAGCAACCAAGAGATATTACTCAGGAATTTGTTTTCCGATCAAAGTTACGTGATCTTCATAATGTTTGTAAAGAGTGGGATCAACTTTCTGAACAACAAACAGAGATTGAAGCAAAATTACAGGAACTTGAAGCATCGCCACCAAGGTAAAAAAATAAATCTACGTATAAATTAATTTTCGCTAATTTGAATTTTCATTGTAAAATAAGTGTTTTAAAAATAAAACTTATTTTAATTTCACAGCGATGTTTACTTATCTTCGAAAGACCGTCAAATTTTGGACTGGCATTTTGCAAACTTGGAATTCGCCAATGCTACTTCGCTTTCAAATCTTAGTCTGAAACACTGGGACCAGGACGACGATTTCGAATTTACAGGAAATCATCTAACAGGTAAGTTAACAGCATGTTTAATTTCTTATTAAATAATTTATTAAAAATATATATCATTTGAAGTACATACATTAGACCCAATATTTTATTTTTATAAAGTTAACATTAAAACTAATTTACCTGAGTAAGATCATAAGGAAAATATTAAATATTTCTGATAATTTGTATTTGTTTTGTTTTTGTTCCTATAATTCTTCTATACTGCATTTAAATAATTTTAATATTTAAAAAATTGGAGTTTGCTTAGTCGGTATCTGTTTTATCAACTGAGACATTTGGAGAATAGATAAAAAATTATTTTTTTTTTTGCACGCAGTTAATAGCTTCTTACGCACCTAGTTAAACTCTAATTTATGATCTAAAGCATTCTTTTGTATTTCTCATGGCGATTATATGATTTTTTTTTCACATATACCCTAAATTTGCTAATTTTTCGTCCCTGAATGAAAATAGTCACTTTTTAACGAGGGTGTGCAACTGATATATTCATACTTCGTAAATATAAGGAATTTTTTGTGATAATTGTAAATATAATTAAATCTATATTATAAATTTTAGAATAGAAAGATTTTTCTGATCAGATATGAGTTTCAATCAATTTTCACACAAATTAATAAAAAATTAAATTGTATCACATTTTTGTATTTTATGCAATACGATACTCACATCTTTTTTTATATGAGTATCAAAGATACTTGAAGATACAGCACTCTAGCTTCATACTGCAGACTGCTTACAAAAGTTGTATCATTAAATGTTGTTGTTAAATCAAAATAAGTTTTCTAATCACAATCTCCTATTATATTAATCGGCAAATGGTAGGTCGGTGGTCGTTCTGTGGTCGTCCCCTTTCTCCCCCCCCAAATGTCACCACAGTATATTGCACTTTTATATAGAAGTGCACTTTGCATGTGCATACAAAAAGTGCATGTGCATACAAAAAGTGCATGTGCATACAAAAAGTGCATGTGCA
>JAPYZB010001998.1:0-12981 GCA_030522745.1 Eupelmus kiefferi | reverse complement strand
ATTCAGAGAGCATTTCAAAATTCTTTTTTTGTAACTAAAATTATTAAATAAAATTATAGGAATTCTCGTAAAAAGGTATTATTATAAATTGTTTACATCTTTTAGGGTGACAGCGGTGGTCCTCTGATTCACAACAATGTACTAGTTGGAGTTGTTAGCGGAGGAGACGGCAAATGCGGCGGTGGTAACCCCGACGTATATACAAAAGTATCTCAATTTGTTTCCCTTATAAAGGCTGAGATGAAGGATGGCGAGAGCAAGCCAAATGTTCCTGCGCAAGGCGGTCAAGCGCTAAATGTTAAAGACGTTCAAGTACAACCAAATGAAGTGTCTTGCGATAGAGCGCCTCAAGCACTACCAGGAATTATGCTACTACCAGGCGGTCAATATCCTGGCTACCCATGGGTAATCGTGCAACCACAGGTACCAGTGGATCCAAATCAGGGTTTGATACCAGTATATCCTCAGGATCCAAATCAGGGTCTGATACCAGTGTATCCTCAGGATCCAAATCAGGGTCTCGCCCCAGTATATCCTGTGGCACCTCAGCAACCTCAAGTGCCAACCTATCCAGTGCAACCAGGCCAAAATCAGATAGTCTACCTACCAATTCCAGGCTATCTGCCAGTATTGGGCTACCCTCAACTACCAACTTATCCCCTTCAGCTTCAACCACAGCAGATAGGATACCCTACATACCCTGGACTTATCTATCAATAGTGAATCTTCTTCATTTATGCTTCATTTATTGTTAATTTAATATTTACTATAATCATATAATAGTGAAGTGATTTTTATCAAGTATAATTTTTCATTTACGTATTGAAACTCTCATTTTGAAGTATGAACAACTACAAAATTATATCCATCAAATAGACATTATTAAATTATATTATTTATAAATAAAATATTTTATACAAAAAATATACTGTTAATCATTTTTTCTCAAATTACTTTATTTTTTTATTACTCTAATAAATTATCTATGTTATTTTAATGATTTGAAAATAGTCAATTCTTTACTACAAGTGCATGTAACTACTTTTTTTTTTTAATATTTAAAGTGCCTAGAATCAAACATGCCTATGTCCTTTAGTTAAAAAAAAATCAGTAAAATAGTGTATGTTATTTTTCACATTATGTTTGATGTGAATCATTAATAATAATATTAAGAATAATAATAATAATATTCATTAATAATCTTCTTCAAATTATTAGTAATTTAAAGCATCGCTAAAAAAATTTGATTGGCTAAAAAGTGAAACAATATGTGCATTTCGAAAGTACGTAAAGTTTTTCCCAAAAAGAAAAAAGAAGAAAATAACGATTATTCGACTCATGAGAAAGGATCAAGTAGGTATCTCTACGGAATATTATAAGCGAAACCAAAAATTATGTTACACATGAATTATATCAACTAGAATATTTCTAATTAATTAGACTGACAGTTTCATTGTAAAGACAATAAGTTGAAACGACGGGTTATACTGTCAAAAATATTTTATTAAAAAAGTGACGGCGTTTTAGCTGCATTAGAAAAAATCCTTTTTAAGTCTAAATCTTGATGTAAAACAATTGAAGAACAGAATCAAAGAACGACTTCAACTCGCACGCCAACTCAGAGTGCCCCTGAATGAATGCAACTGCGTCTTGTTTGTCGTTATCGTAGTGCTAGTACAATTTTTGAAAAATTCTTTACTAGCACAAAACTTTGATCAGAGAAATTGTTTATCATTGTTCAATGTACATTTTTGTAGATTTTCAAGAATTTTTATTCCTTATATATATTTGAAAATACAGTGAGTTATCTGCAAATTAAAAATTCTTGAAAATTTTTAAAAGTGTATAGAAAATAATAATAATTAACTTAGCCACTTTCATTTTTTTTTCATCAAAGTATTCATTTGAATTTTTAATCGCAACAAAAGTTCATGCATTCGTTTTGCATCATTTCGCATTACACTTCAACTCGGTGTATTTAAAAGAAGTATATATAATATGAAAATTTTTGAAAATCTACATAAATGTACATAACTCAATAATAAACAACTTACTCTCTTAAAATTTTGTCATAAAAAACGACTTTTTCAACAATTGTTAAGCGCGATCGCGATCACTAGAATTGCGCCGTGATTGCATACATTCAGGGGCACTTTCATGCATCGATAGAAAAATATGTCAATATCAAAATCTGGGCTTATCCACATTACAGTATAAATAATTTTTTTAACAAAGTTAGTGGAACTGTTCTTCAGAATAAACGGTCGAAGTCAACTGTTAGTAAAACGTACAACCTTTAGAAAAAATTTTTCCCAACTGATCCAATTAATGTTTTCGATATAAAGTTTGGGTTCCCGTATATTGAATATTCCGTAGTGATATCTAATCGACCCTTTCACATCTCCTTAAAAGATTATTATTTTTATTTGAATGTACAAATTTTAATTCTAGAAATTTATCGTAAAATATAAGTTGATTGCATTTAAATTTAATTATAAAGTTTAAGAAATAAATAAGTAACATTTTTTATTGAGTTTATTTTTATGTTTCAAATCCCAGGTATTAATAAATTTGTCGCTATTCCCTGTCCATGCTACTGGTAATACAGTAATTTAACACTTAATAAAATATTCCATTAAAGTTTTATATAAAAAACTTTTACAATATTACCATCCTAGATCATTATCGAAAAAATACCCTTACTTTGTACTTTATTATGAATTGAATCAATAACATTGTCATATATTTTTTCGGAATTTGTTAATCTACTTATTTTTGTGTATATACATTCATTTTTAGTTTTTATTTGCTTATCATTTAAATCGATAAATTATCGAAATTATTTAAAAAATAATTCAGAGTTAATCGATTTACTAACAAAATATTATCAATCGTTTCAAAATCATGATATTTTCCCGTTGATGGTTCCGCTATTGGATGGTAAAAATGTTTTTATTTTTTTATACCTTTCAAATAACATTATTCAAATACCCAATACTTTTCCAAAATTATATATGAAAATTCTATATTATTTATTAATCTATTTAACGTAATCTGATATTTTTCCAAGTTAACTAAATTTCAACTAATTTTTTATTTGTTTTTGGAATTCACTTGATGTGTTCTTGAGTATAGGCCAGTAATTAGATAGATAGAACGGAAGAACTATGAGAGAAAGAGAGAGCGAGAGATAGACAGAGATTATATATATTAGCGCATAGAAAGTTCAAACAAATGATAAATCATTTCAAGATATAAACATTAGGTAGTGATATTGTTCAATGTATAAACAGGTTTGATTACATAATTTATATAACGTATAAAAAATATTTTATATAACTTATGACTGATAAATAATATAGATATATTATTTACAAAACTTAAGTAAAAGCTAGAGTAACAGTTAAAGGCCCTGTTAAGTATTCAATTTAAAAATCTTTAAAGAGTTCTTTTAATTTTGACTTTCTTGATGATTCTAATAAAATATAAAGTATTGTTTATAATCCAATAATAGAAAAATTTTATAACGAATTAAAAGTATAAAATTATATATATTAATTCATAAAATTATTGAATATTAGAAATCAGAGAGTCAATAAAAAAATCTGCTAATCTTGAGAACAAATTAATTTTATAGTTGAAGATACGGCAACCACTGGCTTATTAAATTTAAACATATATTTTAATTATTTTTGAATATTAATAATAATTGATGTTAGATAACAAATGACATATGCTAGATCCTTAGTAGAAGTCATCCTGCGTTTGTAGTCAGAATTTACCGATATTTTTTAGTTAAAGCAATCTTTTACTAATATTATGTCGTAGTTAAAAAATATAATAATTCTACACCTACTAGGCATTATATTAAGTTGTCTATTTTTAATACAATTAACATAGTTTCAATACTTAAAAAATTGCTACAAAATAAATATTAACTATAATCATGTCTCCATTTGAGCTTTCAAGAAAAGCTCAATAATTTTGACACGCACATATACGCACGCCCACACATTTTGTTTATATTTATTAAAAGATAATAGGGTACAACACAACCGACTTTAATGGACTTTATGATTGTTTTCTGGTCTAAAAATGATCTTTTGAGGTCAATAAAACGCTAAAATCATAATACTTAAATGTACTTTAAATCTGTTTGACATTTCATTTTTCTATTTGCAACATGATATAATATATTTTCAATGGGAATATTTTTCTAAAAATATATTCATTTAAAACATTCTGAAAAAATACCTCATGGTTATCTTGATAAGTCTATAATATAATAGAATCAACTAATAAAATAAAAACAATAAAAATGCTTTCAAAAATTATTATATTATTTGTTGATAACGGTTTCTTTTGAATACATTGCTGTAATTATTAATGTGAAATTAATAATAAATACCGTAAAAGAGAATAAGTCGAATTCTAATCTAATTTTCAACTTAGATAACTATAATAACAACAAAATTAATAGAATACTAATATTTAAAAGCGATATTTATTTTAAATTAATTAAATTATGAATGCATAAATACAGAATTTAAAAAGTTATGATAAATAAAATAAATATTTAGGATTTAAAAGAATTAGAAAAAATATATTTCAGGCAATACTTAAAACAACAATTTAGAATAATTAACTTTTTATAATTCTTAGCATGCTGTAAATTAAAAAAAAAATTAAATTTTTTTGACATGGTATTTTCTTTGGTTCTCTATTGACATTTTTTATTATTTATATAAAAATTAGTAAAATGTTTTATATTTTGTCTGAATTAATAATTTTAAGAAAATAGAATGTCAGAAAGGGTAGATTGCAACATGTTAAAAATTACAAAAAAAAAAATTGATCAGTCTACATTATTGTTTTATGTATTGTTTGGAATATATTTTTTGTGGTTTATTAAATTCTAATTTTTTTTCTTGTTTTATTCTGATTTTTCAAAAATCCACATCGCTTACACAATTTGTGTCACAAATAGAAGTAAGCTGATTTGTTATAAATAAAATTCATGCATTCACAAACTCTTAAACTTATTTTTCAACAAAAAATCTAGACAAAACCTGTATCTGTAGACTATTGCTTCGATCCTCTTCCGCGGAGAAATGCACTTCCAATTCTTAGGGTAAATATCGAACAGCCCTTTGTGTATAGCTCGTCGTAGCCAAAACCAGGAAAAAACTTCCAATTCTTGCTCGTGCGGGATGTGCGAGTTTATTACTACTGACTTTCAGACAGCAATCGTAATTCAGACGTTCGCACGTTGTTTTTCACGTGCGTATACCCCTACTTTCAAGTTCAAAGAAAATGCAAGTTCACGTGCACTTACTGCGATCAATCGCGAAAATCAGGTCAGTGGCAGCACCTGTGTAAGTGATCACCTTCGTTGATTTCAATTTCAAGGAGAACTCATCTCTAGTTAGATGTATCAGTCACCAGCAGATTTTCTATTTCATCAGATTCGGCGAAATTGCATGAAGGTTTTGTATATACGGGCATGTACGCCGTGAATTTCGTTTGGAGATAATCGACGAACTAGAGTAGTGGGATTCAATTTTATTGTTGATATATGAATATGAATGGTAATTTATATTTGGACGATGATTTAAACATCAGGATGCTAATCGAGCTTTATTCTTGCATGACTGCAGCCTATTTTCGTGGGAATTCTTGATGCAGATCTTTTATCTTTCAAATTTCTTCAGGCGCAAAATTGTTAAAAGAAACTAAGTTTTTAGCTTTTGATAAGATGAATAATTGAATGATTAATATCTCGATGCGTAATGAGTTTGTACACTGAGAAGGTACTTTCTTTTTTAACGATAATGACGTATCGTATAAACTGTTTTTGCCAAACTGATGATATTAATTCAACTTTGTGTTTACTTACTGTCAATACGTCATACTATCCGTCATAGATCCGGCCCAAACTTTGGAATATATTTTGGATAACAAAACATGAGGAGAAATGAGGAGAAATTTAGTATTTCAATTTTTCTTATCAAAAAATTGAATTTAAGGGCATATTTTTAGTGCTATTTCAAGAATGACCTAAAACCATTGATTTAACGGTATGAAAATGGTTCCTTCTTAATAATTTCTTGGTATTGAGAATATGGGAAATTTTTTTTTAGTATTTAATTTTCAATTTTTAAAAAATTTCTCCACGTTAAGTTGTCAATCCAATAAAGAGCGATAATAAGAAATCGCCATATTTTTGAAAAATTGAAAATTGTATGTATGGAAATGAGCTCCCATATTCTGTATAACATGAAAGGTATCATACCGCCTTTAAAAAAATGAAAGTCCACTTAAAATATTGCAGCTATATTTCGTGATAAATACTATTTATTTTACAAAATTATATAAATATTTAAATTAGAAATACTTATAATTTCAATAAGATGCTCTGTAAATGTTACATTATGACTCAGTGACAAAGAGAGAATAAAAATTATATTTTTTTTAACGAATAAATATGAGATTAGATCTTGAAATTATACTTACACAAAATAAAAAGTATAATTATTTTAAAATAATAAAAATATTTATAGTCAAACTTTTTCTTCTTATAGTTTAATAAGTTGCAATCCTTATGAATAATAAAACTTTATTTTTTATTTTTTATTTTTCATTTATCGGCTATTTAAAAAATCCTCCAATGTGTACTTAAGATTCTATAAATACTTACCATATATTACCTACAGAAACTGAATTTACTGATGAAACTACTTCCATTGTCATATGAGTAAAATTATTTCATACTTTACTATAAATTCTATAATTGAGGGTCTAAAAACTTAAAGGGCACATAGTCAATGTTATTAAAATGGGCTATGTGCCCTTTTAGTTTCCAGACCCTCAATTACTACAAATTCTTGATAATTCTGTTACTTGATTTCAATGATACAAACAATATTTTTATGATTATTAGATTTAATCGAACCCTATAAACCGTATTAGCTGTAATGACGTATGTGTATTATAAATTAATCTACCAACTGACGATTTAATTCTCATTTAAAAATTATTGCAATATAAAGATTTTAAATAAAACATTCTTTTAATTGATCAAAAACACCTTTTTAAATTAAATCATTCAATTAAATTATTTAATTGCCGTCTAATTATCTTTATAATAGCTTTCCAAATATCAATTGAAAGTAATGTTTTTCAAACTTTATACATTATTCACGTTTTCTGTATAAATTATTAGCTGTAATGACGTATAATCTAATAAAATGTAAAATAAAAGTTCAACAAGTAAAATAAAAGTTCTGCGAAAATTTATTTGATGGCCAATGTATGTTTCAATAAATTTGTATCAATTAACTGTATTTGTATACTCTTTTAAATCGATTTTATATTTATCATTTTTTTAAAATAATTATGTCTACACTATATGTACTTACGGATTATGCGGGTAACGCTAATATTGACATACATATACAAAAACATTCATGGCTGAGACTTTCATAAACAATATTGATTCACAAAAACAAAATATTAGAATTTTATCCTATTTGATATAGCTATTCATTGTCAAATCGTTAATTGGATTCTCAAGCATTTATTTCATTTATTATGTCAATAACACAAACTTTACTTGTCAATCTCGCTAACCTTTTGAAATCCATTCACGTCAATTATTATTAACATTTTGATCAAGAACAATCAAAGTTAGAAAATTGATAATAAATGCGGTTCAATGAAATTGAAATTTATCGTTTGAAGCAAAACGCAGATATTGACTGCGTCGACTATAAAATGCTTAGCCAGTCAACTGTTTGTCATAGTTTCCCATCATCGATCATTAGAATTACTTCAACATGTGGTTAATTGGGAATCTCTTCATTATCTTGTGTGTGGCATTAGGTAAATATATACAAGAATCTGAAATGTTCTTGCAATTTTAAATTTTATTCTGATTTAATTTTGTTTTTAATCTTCGTACCGACGCAGCAGAATGATTGCTTCCTCAAAATTAAGCTTTTTATTAGTAAAATAAAATGTTTATAGACAGAAATAGTTTTTATTAATAAAAATTAAAAAAATACATAACTTTAAGAAAATATCACGTATATATCTAGATCTTAAAATTTACTTTATTGAATTTAAACCTATAATATTTATTTTTGTTGAAAGTCCTAGTAATAGTACAAGGAAAAAAATGTTGTTTGAATACTTAATAAATTTAAAATTAAATTTTTGAAAACTCTACTAGTTACTTTTATTAATAATAATCTCTTTTCGTAAGTGTCGTGATACATTTTTTCTAAAAATTCTTTTTAACAAAATCTTTAAAATGAAACTGTAAGATCATATATATATCTTTTTACAGCTGCAAATGGAGACGCGGAATTCAGATTGGCCAAAGGAGCTACACAAGCGGCTCCTGGTGAATTCCCTCACCAAATATCGCTTCAAGCATGTGGAAAGCACTTCTGTGGAGGTTCCTTAATCAGCAAAAAACATGTAATTACGGCTGGCCATTGCGTCGACGATATGTTCAAAGTTGCGCGAGCCCAAAAGATGGTAGGAGCAGGAATGATATATGTAGAAGTTGGAGCCACCACGATAGGCGGTGGAAAGAAGCACAAAATAGAAAGCATCTGGCTCAAGAACGGTTTTGATAAAAGCGAGGCGTCTCCTTACTTTATAACAAACGATGTTGCTGTTATCACGGTAAGGCATTATTTAATAAAGAAAATTTGGCATATTCTGGCCTTTTATTTATCATTTTGATTTACTTTCAGCTAAAAACACCTGTTGAAGAATCTGCTAATGTGAAGATCATCAATTTGCCAGCACCATCGTCTGAGCTTTCTGCAGGAACAAAAGTAACTGTTAGTGGTTTTGGAACTTACACCATCGAAGGACCCACTTCCAGAGTTTTGCAAAAATCAGATATGTTCACTGTCACTCAACAAGAATGTAATCAGCATTATATGAGACTATTCAGAAAACAAATCTTGCCCTATCACCTTTGCGCTAAGAATAAGCCCACTCTTGGCACCTGTCAGGTAAAACAATTACGGCCTTTTTTAACCTAAAAATGAATATTTATATTTAAATTACGAAAAATCAATGACTCATAAAGCAATAATGATGATGAAACAAGTATGAAATTATGTTATTTTTACAAATTTTTCGTATGATTTTAGGGTGACAGCGGTGGTCCTCTAATTCAGAATGACGTATTAGTTGGACTTGTCAGCGGAGGAGATGGCAAATGCGGCGCTGGTAATCCTGACGTATACACGAAAGTGTCTCATTTTGTCAATGATGTCAAGGCTGTAATGGCCGGAAATACCGCATCAGGCCGAGTACTCAATGCTGACTCTGTGCAAGTGCAACCAAATGAATTATCTTGCGACAAGCTACAACAGCCACCAAGCAGACCTCAGATACCAGGTTACCCTCAAGTGCCAGGACAACCTCAGATACCAGGATATCCACAGATACCAGGCTATCCTCCACAAATTCCGGGCTATCCACAGGTGCCAGGCCGACCACAGATACCAGGTTATCCACAGGTTCCAGGTCAACCTCAAATTCCAGGCTACCCACAGATACCGGGCTATCCACAGATACCAGGTTATCCACAGATACCAGGTTATCCACAAATACCGGGGTATCCAGGTTATCCTCAGGGACCAGTCTCTCCAATTCAGCTTCAGCCCATATTTCCTGGAGTCATTTATGACAGTGAATCTTATTAATTCACGCAACAATGACTAATTTAATTTTTCTTATTGTTTTACGTTAGTGAAGCGATTTTTTTCAACTTTTATTTTAACTGTTAACTTTCACGTTCAAATTCATATTGAATGCATTAAAAAAGTGAAGTTAATATAAGTACCAATATGATGAATTGACGTTATTGAATTGTATTGTTTATAAATACATAATAAATTCAATACAAATATACTTATAATGTTAATCATTTTTTCCTATGCCTGTCTACTTTTTTAATTTTTAATTTTTTTAATGAACTTAACAAAAACTTGCCAAAAAAATTAACTTCTTTTTAATATATTTTTTAAAATTATGTAAACTTTAAATTACAAATTCAAACAGTACATTTATATAAATAGCGCAGTCATTTCATAATATATAAATTCATTAAGAAAAAAATGAAAGAAAATCAAAAACTATATAACTTTTTCTTTAAATTTAAATACTAATGTATACTTTACATTCTGAGAATTTTTTAGTATCTCACTAAAAAGTATTGACAGAAATAAAACTAAATTATGATATATTTTTTATTTAAAATATTTATTTTTAAATAGTTTAAATTACAAAATTTATAAAGTCTAAATGTTAATGATTTGATAATGATTTTTTCTTGTTGTTTATAATTACAACAAAAATACAACATTTTTAGCTATAAGTAATTAATTATTTACTTATAAATAACTTTTCTTAACAAAACTTACTTATAATGAGTTAATAATAAATAAATAAGTTTTCATGTAATATTTTTATAAATTTTCAAAATATCAATGAAAGGTAAACACTCTACATTAGTGCAGTCGAGACCTAACATGGGTAAAAGCTTAAGGCTAACCATAGACTGGTATTCCTCTACCTTACCGACAGGAAATGACTATTACCGTTTGTGACTCTCTTTATATTCGGAGA
This sequence comes from Eupelmus kiefferi, assembly GCA_030522745.1. Taxonomy (NCBI): domain Eukaryota; kingdom Metazoa; phylum Arthropoda; class Insecta; order Hymenoptera; family Eupelmidae; genus Eupelmus; species Eupelmus kiefferi. The sequence continues at coordinate 2,328 of JAPYZB010001998.1, read as the reverse complement.
ATAATGACAAGCAAAGATTTTTACAAAACAAAAATAATGCTTATTTTGAAGTACTATTGTCAAATCGCACATATATTAAATCATCTTTACTATATTTATTATAATCATACTATTTAAATTATGCAGCTTAAAAAAATAGCTTATTATTTTTACTAGTAAATATTTCTGTAGAATATTTTACATTTTACTAATAACTTTTTTATATAGTTTTGTGAAATTAAAATTGATTTGTAATTAGTTATTATACTAGTTGAATCATAAATTTTACGCATTCGTATTATTCCTATTTGTATTATTTCATAATTACTAATTGCAATGTGCATCAAACATTTTTAATTTACCTATTGCAATTGTTAATTTTTTTTTCCAGAAAATGTTTCTCGGTAAAAGAATATTTCTATAAATAATATATGTTATTCCAGACATTTTAAAAAATCAACTCAAATAAGTATTTTTAAGAAATTCTTTGGCCAATCATTCATTTTCTTACAGAAATTATTCAAAAACATTATAATTTTCATTTAAATAAAGCTAAAACAAACATCCACCAAAAAACACTCTATATTTTTTCTCTCATCAATCAAGGTAATCGTGCCAAACATACCCCATTCAGTTTCCGCCAAACAAAAATTAATCCATTTTACAAAGCAATAACCCAAACTACCAATCTCTCTCACCCACCAAAAAGCAAAACCATCACCATACCCAAAAAACCACCAAGAAAATTCAAAAACCAATCCCCCACCAGCTCCCACAATCCAGCGTCATCTATCGCGCGTCTCAGCATCCTCCGATCCATCGAAGGGGACCGGAAGGAGAGAAAGCCGACTGCTTCATGGTCCCCCACCGGCCAATATCGCGATTTCTACGCTACGGTATTATGTACCACGACAGCGGTGCCAATGGCCCCCGCTCGCTTGCGCACGCGTTGCCACACAGCCAAAGAGAGAGAGAGAGAGAGAGAGAGAACCGCGGAAAGTAAAAGTGCGGACCCGGACGGCTCTCACCTCGGCGTACACTTACACAGTCGCGGGAATACCGCTGCGCGCTTTCAAACGGCTCTGCTGCGCGGCCGCGCCGCTTATTCGGCTACCAAAGTTTCGAATTTAAAAGCTAGACGAGCGCGCGATTGTCTCTGGATGTGGTAGAGAGCTAGCTTCTTTCCGGGGGTCGGAGGGTTGTTTTGTCCGGCTGTGCTGCGAGTATAAAGGATTGGAGGCGAGATGGAGATGAACGTGGGGAACTCGATGGGGAGCTTTGGCGACGAAGACTTCTACGTGGTCGGGAATTTGAGCTGCGAGAATTTTTATCTGCCCAGCTCGATACAGCTTTTTGAAAGTGAGTCAGTGGTTTGGTAATGGCTGGGGATTGGGTTATTTGATTGGTGATCGTTGGATCAAATTTAAAGTTATGTTTATAGCATTTTGCAGTGTTGTTTGAATAAAAAATACTGTTTGAACTGTCTTTGGTATTTTTCGGGAGTTAATAACTACACTAGAAAGATAAAATGGTCACGCGAAATTCGGATGATTCAGGATACAGTTAGATAGCCTAGTTTGAAGGTATCTGATTAATTCTTTCCTGATCGTATTGAGATAGTGGATATATACATTAGCATTCATTCAGAAATTTAGTTTTCTTTTTTTCAACTAAAAAAAAATACTGTTTTGTTAATTTTATGTTATAAAAATTGAATTAAAAGTGTTAATAGTATGATGACACAAAACGAAGTACGCGTGCAACGTCATAATGGAAATGCAAGACTAATAATAGCTTTCGCAAAGCTCTCTAGTCTTGAAAAGTAGCACAAAATACGCATGAATAAAAAAATTATAAACAAACACTGATGAGATTTAAACTATCGATAAAATTATAAAAACCTGAAGGAATTTCTTGAAAGAGTCAGACATTATATATACATTAAAAATGTCTGCCAATATATGCAGTAATTATACTCGAATCACTTGATATAATATAAAAAGTTGAAAATTGCCCTCAGCATTGTGACTATATAGACGAATTTACGCGATGCCTTAACAGCAACGTTGACGTGATAAACAGCGTTTGGTTTAACGATGATTAATTCTTTATGCGCCCTAAATTATTTAGTCGTTAAACTCGATTATCGAAGTAATTAAGGTGCATTAAGGGGAGGGTCTTAATTCTGCGCTGGTATACAATTTTATACGAAATTTGTGCGATACTTTAGTGGGATCGTCAATTAAATCACTATAATGCCGGCGTTCGCTGAACTTAGGTAGTAAACTAGGGTTCCGAGACTCATTTATGCTTTATTAGGGATACTCTTCAAAATTGCCTAAATTTAAC
>JAPYZB010001997.1:0-13002 GCA_030522745.1 Eupelmus kiefferi | reverse complement strand
AGCTAAAATAAAATAAAAAATTAAATTAAATCTCATCGAAAAACTTTTTGGAGATTTATAAATATTATATTTCGCATCGGAATATACAATAAAAAAATATTATTTATATCAATTGTTAATTATTTTAGCAATAAAATTTAAAAAATCGAAAAACATTAAAATTAATAAAAAATGTGTTAAAAGTATATGTTACCAATTCTTTCATAAAAACAAAAATAAATGAGATAAGACAAAAAATCTTTTTGGGGCTTATTCTATGATATATTTCCTATCAAAATAAGTAATAGACAGAAAATCGATTTTTTCACCGACTTCTTTCGACCTAAAGGTGGTGGGTCCCCTTAAAAACCCTTGATTGCCGATCTCGCACGCGACAGTTCGTAAAATATGTATGAAAGCCTATGTGGTGTGACGTTGGCACAGTGGTAGAGTGCGCGCCTTTGGATCTAAAGAGCAAGGGTTCGAATCCGCTCGCTGCGTAATTTTTATAATTTTGTACGACGAGTCTCAGCGTCACACTGAAAAAAGTAAATTTAAGCTTGTTTTCTCTTCTTTGAGTCCAGTCATTGAAAATTTATTGAGGACATTTTTAGACCGAATTATTTACATTACAAGTAAAAGCTTTTTCTCCGTATTTTCTGTAAAATGAAACTTCAAATGCGCATAACTTTTCATCAAGATCTGTGACCCGCGCCTCAGACACTCTCCTGGTAAGTGTGAGAATTTTATTTAACAAAGTTGTGAGCGTTGAAATTAATTCGCGTGAGTGAATCCAATGGGTGTCAATGGTCGTGGATTATTTATCAATGTGATGCAGAGAAGAAAGGGGAGATCCGTAAGCCTCTTATCAATGCTGTAAAAATTTTAAAGTCGATCTATCAGTGAACATCAGAGTACGTTTAAGTTTCAGATCCAAGAAACCTGAAGTGTGGGAAAGATGGGCATAGCAAGCTGACTCTTCAAAGCTTGGGTGCTTCAGTTACAAGTTCGAGGAGTTAAAAGTGTGGGAACGTGGGCATAGTAATCTGACTCTTCAAAGGCTTGTATGCTTTAATTACAGGTTTCAGGGAATCAAAAATGTGAGAGCGCAGGCACCTTAAGCTGACTCTTTATAAGCTTGTGTGTTTCAACTGGGAGGGAATTTTAATTGCAGCGTATATTGCAATCTGATCTATCTTGTGATAAGCGTCATTTGCACTAGGATGACTCTAGACCTATGTGCTGTTACATATTAGAGCCCAAATTATTGCAGTCTATTTTCCCAAAATCACTACCTCAAATCGTCGAGGTTGAATATAGAATGTGAGAAAGTATTTCAAAAATTGATTGTACTTCAAAATGTAATTCAAAATGTAGAATTGTAATTGTATAAATAAGAGAGAAAGAAAGACTATTAAATTTTTATTTTTTTGGGCAAAAGTTGAAATTATTAATTCTTAAAGAATTACAAAATTCTAGGCATCTTTTTGCATAAATTGACTCGAAAATTTTCTTTTCGTTAAGGCTTTGAGTTTATTTTACAAAATTACAAAGGTAAAGTCTTTTCGTATCAGTTGTTTAAAAATTGGCAACACTTTACTGCTGTAAAAATGTTCTATTAAAGTTTTTAATGATGCGAAGATTGTATGATAATACTCTATTGATTTCAAACCTGCTTGAAAAACTATGATGCTAAGACCGATTAATAAAAAAAATTTTGATATGATTATTGTTTAAAAAAAAAATTTTAATTGTGTGAAAATAGCTTAAAGATTGTAACGGGGATAATGGCGGGCCACTGCCTCGCGCGCTCGTGCAGAATTAGAGATTGGCAAAACTTTATTGCTGTAAAAATTTTCTATTAAAGTTTTTTGATGATGTGAAGACTGTGTGATTACATTCTATTGATTTCAAAACTGTTTGAGAAATTGTATGATGCTAAGATTAATTAAAAATATTAAATCGCTTAGAAATTGAAGAGTTCGATGTTAAAAGGTCCTGAGCGCTCGGCTCGACTTTTCGCAGCAAAAAATTGACGTCAACATGACCGATTTCCAAAAGTTATCAAAAAGATTTTTAAACAATACTATCATGTACAGGATGAAAAGCGGAAACTTTTTTCTCTTTACGTATTTTTCCTACAATCAATATTTTCTGAGAAAATTAACGAAAACCGGAAAATTGCGAAGCGCCTTTGAACGACGTTTTTCAAACTTAAATCGCTCTAACTTCGACAAATATCAAGGGATCTTTCTGATTTTCTGAATGATATCTTAAAACACCCTACCGCTATCGATGAAATTAATAAAAGTTAATAATTACATATTTTTTATTAATAATGTAGTTTTAAACAAGCAAATAATTTGTTGTAGCGTTATGTATGTTTGACGGAAAAAAGTGTGTGAGAAAGTTTAAGTCTCAGAAAACTTTCAGCGAAAGATTTTTTCGTCTACACTTCAAGAAGTTTTTCAAAAATTTTTAGACCAATTCAATGAGAATTGCCAAAGATATAGCGATTTTTCTAAAAGCAATCGTTCCGCGTTGTTGTTTCACGCTTGAAGGCTGTACGATTTTGTATTGTTTATTGTTAGAGGTTAGTTTTCATTGTGGTTTTAAACTATTTCGTATGCGAAAATTATATACTCATTGCTCGTTGGAAAAACTATATTGCAAATATATTATAATAGAACTATGAAATAAAGTAAAATAAAATATCTACTTGAAAAAAGCAGCAGGCGAAGCTTTAGCCAACCAATATCATATGTGTAATTTATATGCACGTGTATGACGTTACCACACGGAACGATTGTTTTTGGAAAAAATGCTATATCTTTGACAATTCTCATTCAATTGGTCTGAAAATTTTTGGAAAACTTCTTGAAGTGTAGACGAAAAAATCTCTCGTTGAAAGTTTTCTGAGACTTAAACTTTCTCACACACTTTTTTTCGTCAAACATACATAACGCTACAAAAAATTGGTTGCTTGTTTACAACTACATTATTTATGAAAAATATAAAATAATTAACTTTTATCGGTTTTATCGGCAACGGTAGGGTACTTTGAAAAATCAGAAAGATCCGTTGATATTTGTCGAAGTTAGAGCGATTTAAGTTTGAAAAACGTGGTTCAAAGGCGCTTCGCAATTTTCCGGTTTTCATTGATTTTCTCGGAAAATATTTATTGTAGAAAGTAAGCGTAAAGAGAAAAAAGTTGCTTTTTTTATCTTCTACATGATGGCATTGTTTAAAAATCTTTTTGGTAACTTTTGGAAATCGGTCACGTTGACGTCAATTTTTTGCTGCGAAAAGTCGAGCCGAGCGCTCAGGACCTTTTAGCATCGAACTTTTCAATTATCAAGTGAAAATTTTGTTTTATAAATTTTGTTAAGATAGATTAATAAACAAAAAAAATATTTGATACTGATGTTATATAAAAGTATATTGTTTGCATGAAAATTGTTTAAAATCTTTTATTGGTGTAAAAGGCGTAAAAATATCGTAACTTTTTGTTGAGAACTTGAGAATGCTTTAATCACAAAAGTATAGCAATATTTTGATTACAAGCTGTGAAATTTATTTAGTTGTGAAAATTTGTAAAAACTTTTTAATTGAGACTGTAAAGTTTAAATAAGCTTATTTGTTATCGAAAAATTATCGCAGTCAGAGTAGTTTAATCGTCAAGTAGGTTCTGTTTCTAAAAGTCGTTAAATATCCGATCCTAGTTAACTGAGACAACGCTATATCCTTAAGTTACAAATCCGCCAACTGGGCGCGGTGGAACGCAGTAACTTCAAACTGAATCGTCAAAAGCTTGAGCGTTTCGGTTAGGGAGAGATCCTGGTCGCAGCGTATATAGCAATCCGATCTCGTTTGCGATGAGCGCGATTTGCGCTGCACCTCTTTGTAAATGTATACATTGTGAAATGTTAAGAGTGTTTCACTTGCAAACAATTTTAAAGTAATTATCAATTTTAGAAGGTTTTAAAAAAAAAAGATAATTATTTTGTTGCACAGCGCGATTAAAAATATTTTCAAATAGATTTATAATTGTAAAAATATTTGCAAAAATGTATGGATTTCAAAGGGCTTCAAAATATTTTAATTTCAAAAACGTAAAAACATTTGTCAAAAATGTAAAAATATTTGTAAAACTATATTAATTTTAAGAGGTTTTCTTAAGAAAAAAATTTTAATTGCATAACGCAAAAATATTTATAAAAGAGTGAAAATGTTTTGGTTTTTAAATAGGTGTTGCAAAATTCCAATTGCAAAACTATAAGAATATTTATAAAGATGTATAAACTTCTTAACTGAAATAGACATAAAAATACTCTAGTTGCAAAAGTGTAAAAATTTTTATAAATATGCAAAAATGTCTGTTGTAAAAAGATATTAAAACACTCTAATCACAAAAATGTAAAAAATGTTGATAAAAAGTAATAATGTTTTAATTTATATATAATGTGAAAGCTGTTGTAATATTCTGATTGAAAAATTGTAAAATCATTTATGAGGATGTAAAGCTTCTTATTTGTAGAAATGGTTAAAATATTGTAGTTGCAAAGATGTGAAATGTTTATAAATATGTAAAGACGCCTTTGTTGTAAAAAGATATTGAAATATTCTAATCACAAAATTGTGAAAATGTTGATAAAAAGTGAAAATGTTTTAATCGTGAAAGATATTGTAATATTCTGATTAAAAAATTATAAAAGTATTTGTGAAGATGTAAAAGCTTCTTATTTGTAGAAAGAAGTTAAAATATTCTAGTTTCAAAAATGCGAAGATACTGATTAAAAGTAAGAATGCCTTAATTTTAAACGTGTTAGAGTGTCTCAACTCCGACAAATATTAAAATATTTCAGTTGTGAAGAATAGATAAAAATATTTTGATTGTTAAAAACGCGGAAATATGAAGTTAAAAAGCAAAAAAAAATCTGTATGAATAATTTAACTGCTGAATGTAAAAAGCTAGAAATTTGTTGGATTATTTTGCTTTAGTTTCTTTCTTTTAAAGCTGCACTTGTGATTACTTTGCTGGAAATAAGTAATCCCGGGCGCGATCTTCCTCAAGGAGGACTTTTATTTATATTGCATGTATATAATCAAAATCTTACCTTGAATTTGTTAGTACGAAGATGTGAGTCTACATGATGATGCTGGATAAATGGAAGTTAATTGTTCCAGATAAACAAATTTTCCATTTTTTTTTTTGAAGATTCCAAATGTTTTCTTTTAATTGCAGTAGTTGGTTTTCCACTCTCTCTTGCTGCTGAGTAGCCGCTACTTCACTCACGTTGACTTGTTTTATTGCAAATCTTTATTTTAATTTAATAACTGCCTCCATCGCGAATTTAGCGTACTTTTTGTATACTATACTATTTGTAGTACTAATATAGTCAATATTTTACTTTACATGATCTGTTGTTAATGTAATGCCGATATTCGTCGTAATGTGTCGCGCCATTGCCACCGAGCTGAAAAAATCGCTGCCGGCTGCTGCTCCAACCTAAGACAAAGGGAACAAGATTGAGATATAATTCTTGAATAAATTATATCTCTCTTTTATTCCACTGCAGCTGGGCGCGGGGAAAATTATAATGCAACTTATTTGCCAAAAAGTTATTTTTTTCTACTTTTTCGTCTTAAAAAAAATCAATACAATAAATGATTTGATATTTTGTAGAAATATATGTAAGACAAAGTTACAGTATAAATTTTAAAAGTTTTGAATGGTTTTTTACTCATGAATTTCGTAAATTTAGAAAAATACGAACTTTATAATAAAAAAAAAATGATGTTAGAATATTTTTAAACGTTGTATAATATGATAGATCTAATTCAGTACTATAAAATATAGAATAATCGTTAAAAAAACTATTATTTTAAGTGTAACTCGAAAAACGTTATTTTTTGAAACCAAACATTTTTTAAATACTTATAAAATTCAAATTTATGTGCAAAATTTCTTCAAAATTAATTTTCGAAAAATAGTTAATCAGATTTGGTAAAGATTCATGAAGTAGTTTGCAAACCACGACGGGATATAAAAATCGAGTCACACGCATACGGATAGACATTTTAAAAAAAATTCATGTTCTGACTCTCCAAAGATGATGAGATCTATCTAAAATAAAGAATAGCTATCGGAAATTTTTATTAATACAAAGCTACACCTCACAGAAAGGAAGCTGTAGTAATGTTTTTAAGGAATATTAATTTAATTGAAGGGCTTTGTAATGGAACGAGATTGCTAATTTAAAAAAATATACAATTTGTGCAAAAATATTGTCTGTCGAAAAGAAAAATACTATTGTTCTTTTCCTATAAATGACTTTCTCAGCAAATGATGAATTTTTGGTTTAAAACAAGTGATGCCCCTCTGCTGCGACCTTGATCCTTTCCTCGAGGAGGATTTCGGGAGTCGGAGGTAGATATCGGATATGTCCAGAGGAGTGGTGAGAAAATAGACAAGCCTATTGATATTGCTTGATTTATTTTCGTTTTATTAGATACAGCGTGTACAACGGTTCAATTGTAACTGATTAAATAGAGCCGCGCCCGCGCTTATATAGGCCGCGTGAACGTCCAGGTGGACTGCCGCTTGGACTGCCAAACGGACTGCCGTTTGGCACTGTGCCAATCAGCACCTTTGTATTTCGCGCGCGCTCCGCGGTGCCTGCTGCCTGGTGCCGCTTGGCACCGCCGATCGGCGCTTTTAAATTTCGCGCCGTGTCGCGTACCTTCCGGCTGTGCGATGAAAAGGAAACCAAGAAAAACACGCACAAACACAAATAAATATTAGCACACGAATTCACTGGATACCAAATCGTTATTCAGAAACTCTCCGAGTACTCCGACGTTTTCTCGATGATATGCCGCTCTCAGGCAGCCGCTCGTTCGTCGAGGAAAAGGCTACAAAATTCACGAGTTCACGAAAGCTCTGTGACCAGAGCTAGCGCAAATGCTGCAGCTAAAAACTGTGGTACCTGCAAGTCTCCGAATTACACGCAAACGCAACGACGCTTGTTCTCTCGAATACCGAACCGAAAAACCCGAATTCTCGCTGGCTATGACGACGTCCAGGCGATCACTCCTTGTCTCTCTCTCCCGCTCACGCTCGCGAGCATCCGTAAGCATCCATATTTATTTCGTTGATCTTCAATTCTTCTTTTCTTCTTTTTAGCCCCGCGTTCCTTTCGTGGACCTCCATGCAAACACACTAACATATACGCGCGCAAACACACACACTTATAATATAATTTATGAATCATATTCGCACCCATTCATACATAGCTCTTGACGGTTTACCGTCATATCGTAGAACGCTCTTTGATTTTCTTTTTACTTTGTTTTATTTTGTTTAGTGTGCTGCCACTATCAATAAACTCGAGGAAGATTTCGGGAGTCGTTTATTTTCGTTTTATTAGGTACAGCGTCTACAATGGTTCAATTATAACTGATTACATAGAGCCGCGCCCGCGCTTATATAGGCCGCGTGAACGTCTAGGTGGACTGCCGCTTGGACTGCCAAACGGACTGCCGTTCGGCGCTTTTAAATTTCGCGCGGAAAGTACCATTTGACACTCAAACGCTTAGTAAGTGTTATTCGGCTCATGATATAGGTTAGGTTTGGTCGGAAAATGCCCGTTTAGCATGTGAATGTATTTCTCGTGCTATTTAGCACGAGATATACGTTCAGGTCTGCTTACAATTTATATCTTATAATAGCAAATAAAAGGTTTTTTATAATAACAATAAATTAATTTAAGGGGATACATACACAATATCCGTCAAAAAAATCAATTTTCATTTTTTGTATTACTGTTAACATAAACTTATACATTTTTAAAAAATACTTATAAAGATCATATATGCATAATTTAATAGTGCATTTGGTAATGCACTTGTTATAGTGTCTATAATTCCTGAAAAAAAGACTTGTACAGTCCGCTTTTAGAATTTATTATGTTTTATTACTTAAAAATAAAATATTTGAGAATTGAAGAGTTAAATTAAAGTATAATTACCTTGATTAAAAATAAAATTTATAAAAAATGAAAAGAAATAAAGTAAATACATTTAAAAATATTAAATAATAACGTTTTTTATGCATGTATACCTTTTTTATTATAATTATGTATTGGTCGTAATTCTTTTACTTCTATAATTTTTAAAAATACTTTTAATTCGAACAAAGCTTTTGATAAGTATCGCATTTCTATATTTACTACTTCATTGTTTTTGTCAAATACTGCGTTGATGGTCTAAATGTCGAGTTGTTTGAATTATTGTTCGAGCAAGATACTGACGTGACCGGCAGTGCGACGAACGACAGTAGCATGACACGGCCAGTGTTTGTTTACATTATGTCCGTTTTAGACTTTTCAGGAGGAAAACTTTAATATCATTTATCAAAATTCAAAATTATAAATTATTTAAGATATGTATTATCTATTGTGTAAATCTTACTCATGTGTTTTTATTATGATATTTTACTTTGTGTGCGTTCTCTTTAGTTGCAGCTAACCTATTATGCACCGGTTTCCCTCAGCTTGTGAGTTTTCAAATCATCGCGGTCGCTCGTCCTCTTTTTATATTGTAAACTTCGACTTATTTTCGACGTCTTCGCCAGAGATGTATGATTTGAGGTGGCTCACTTGCACTTACGCTTAGTGTTATATTACTGTGTTTGACGCTCTTTTCCAAACTAAAACATTTAGAAGCAACTTCCTGAAGGTGTTTAAGACTTTGAAGCTTCGGCTGCTTTTCGCTCTTGATTATGAGCAGCAACCCTATCTTGCTTTCTTCCTTCACCTTCAGCAGGAAAAGGTTGCCCGCTATTATTCAATATGGCCGAAGATAACCCAGTTGCACTATGTACAATGTTCCTGGGAGAGAAATTTAACTACGGCAATTTCTCATTCTGAGTTTGATGATTCTTTGCAACTAATGCTACGATCCTGATCTCTAACATTCTATTCATACGAACCACGGAATTACCTTGAGGATGATTCGGTGGCGTTTTGGAATGATACATTTACGCCATCTCCAAATATTTATTTAGGACCTGGTTTTTAAATTTAACGTTGTTATTTGTGAGGAACACTTTAGGTGCACTAAACCTGAGCAAAATCCTCCCCTTGAATCCCTTTAGGATTGTTCTGGCACATACTCAATCCATCTGGTGAAAAGATCTTAAAACACTTATAAGTACTCAAACATGCGTGTGCCCCTTGCCATGGATCTAGTGATGTCTGCAGTGACTACTTGGCAGGGTATTTTAATAGCGCGACTCCTCATAAGACCAGCGAAGCAGAAGGACTCAGTTCGAATTTGCATTGCTGGCAGCGCAGAAATCGAGGCCAGTAATAACACTGTACCACTTTTTTCAATGCTTTTTCTTGACCGATGTGTCCTGCCGTTAGGTCATCGTATCACTTTTGTAGTATATTTTGCCGTTGCTCCGTAAACACGACTAGCTTTTAGCTGATTAAGTCATCGAGCCTATATCGGTAATATCTCCCAGGTCCCATCGTGTGCAGTTAGTCGGACTGTCGCGAACCTTTTGCTCGTACCAGGAGTCCTGGGTTCTGCAGCACACACTCCCGCCACTTCACATGTTTTTTAAACGTCTTCATGACGACCATTATATCTTTTAAGTAGCTGAAGTATAGGGCTCCATCTTTATTCAGATCATTATGTCAATGAGACGTTGAAATATCGCTCTAGCGTAAAACAATCCATACGCCATCCTGGTGAACTGAAATAAGCCCATTCCATAAACGGTAAAAGCAGAAAATGATCTAGACTCCATGTTCAACTGGATCTAATGGTAAGCTTGGCTCAGATCCAGCGTTAAAATGTACTTTCTATTTCGCAATTTGTGGAGAATAGAATCCATATTCGATGTAAAGAAGTTACTCTATGTTGCAGCGCAGTGCAGTGGATGATCGTGACACACACACTTATACACTTACGCGCGTTGCATTTACTTCAACTCTTCACGATTATGCATGATGTAGATGCAATGGAGTAAGCGGTTGCAAGCCTGTGCTCGCCTGTACTCCAGTGGATATGTATTAGTCAACAGGCTTATCTTTTTATCGGCCTTCGCTGCAAAAAGGCTGACGTTGGCTGCACTGCTGCGGTCTTTCTCAACTATTGAGTTTTTTAATAACCGCAGTCACTCCTGCGATTTTTATAACGTAAAAAGATCACGTTTATTTTTAGCTGTATGTAACGTGCATGACGCCTTTCAGTTGAAGTTAGGTTTGCCGCGTCACTCTCGTTCTTTCGCTCAGATCATTCTGACAGCTCTTGCGTGAGTTCAGCGTATTCCGTGCATCTTGATCGACTCAAACAGGTGGCGCGGAAATCATTTAAATTTGACTGATTAAAATTCATGTTTGTCGCAGTATGAGATAACCTTAGTTTATGCAAGTATAGTACATGTGAATGTGTATATCAGCTATAACTGATGGCGACAATCCGGAAAATAAAATCGTACAAACTGAGTCATCACACAAGAGCGGTGGCACCAATTTAAATTGAAAAAAAAACGTGCTACTGTCTTTCTATTACAATCGAAACAAACTAAGATAACGATATAAAACTTTTTGGAGTTAATTATTCGATAAATTTTCTGTAAAAGTAAAAAATAATAAACATATGTTCACTAATATAAATTTTAGAAAATCGATAATATATTAAAAATGTAATGAAAAATTACTTGAAAACATATCATGTGCAGCTAAAAAAATAAAAATAAACTTAGATCTTGTTAGAAAACTTTTTCGTGATTAATTAACGATATTCTTTTAGTAGTAATATATAATAGAAAATAATTTTATACTGTGCTTAGATTATTATAGCTTTACATAAAAAAAATTTTTAATAGTAAAATTAACAAAAATTGAGCTCAAACAACATGTCATTAATTTCTTTACAAAAGCTAAATTAAACGAGATAGAGCTTTTTGAAGCTTATTCTACTATAGATTTTCTATCAAAATAAGCAATGAAACAAAAATCGATTTTTTCCACCATTTTAAAGGTGCAACCTATGTTACCTATGTTATTTTGACAAAACTAATCACATGAATAATTTGTACTTTTTATACTGTAAGTTTGTGTATTTAACGTAATATTTATGTAATTTTAGTTTAATTTACATTAAACACAAAATTTTTTACTGTGTGCTGTACCCTTTTAAAAGAACCCAACTCCTTCAAGTCCTGAAAATTAAAATATTTATTATTTTTAATAATTAACTTAATTTATAAAAAAATTAAAATACTTTCTGGAAGTAGAAGAACATACCTTTAATTCAAACTCTTATAAGTTAATTTTGTTCCATCGATGCTCAGAGGAGTCGCAGCATTAGAGAGTCTGTCGATGAATCTTTGTACCCATAATTTCCGCCCCGTAATGTTCTCTTGATCAGTTCGATGAAATTAAGTTTTTCAAATATATTTAACTTCAGTATTTTTACCATTTTTGCGTGTATGACCTGAGTTCTGAAAAACAAAATAATTTGAATTTTACAGTATAAAACATCAATTCAATAAATAAATGTTATTAGTTTTACCCTCTTTTCAGATCTTCATACCACTTGTTTTATTTAATTCAAAAACCCATTTTTCACACAAAAATCACACTAACACTCAAGCCAAATCCGTTTGAAAAAGTTGTTACTTAATTTCATCTTATTGGTTAAGAGAAACCTTGCGAGGCAGCAACTAAAATCTAAGAAAAATAAATGTTAGAAAAAAACATGTTTAAAGTTTTCAATCTTGTTGGCTTAAGATTATTAATGTTATACTTATTATTTGCAGAACAATTTTGCCTAATATCTATTGTGTATTATAATCTGCAAATTATAAAAAGTATTAGGCAGTAGGACGGTCTTATTGATCAAATACAACTAGAATACCACACACAAATTAGCAAAATATTAGTAATGATTTTTTTAATAATGTTATTAATATTACTTTTTAGTAATAACTCATCCTTTTCTTAATAACTCTTTGATTTCTTGTAAATGTTCCAACCTTATCTGTCACTCTGATGGTTGGTTTAATCTTTCGTACCTACTTGAGCCAGTTGAAAACTAAGAATAGTATATTGTTCAACTAGGGAGGACAGTTGACTTTTTCTAGCGAGGATGATTTTTGAGCACGAGTGAGAGTCGAGGGCGCCTTCGCTGCAGCGGGAGGGGAAATTTCCATCCCGCTGCATAGAAATATTCAACTTTCCGTTCATTTCTGATGCACGAAAAAGGGCCTTTGTCATGCACGTGTTGAAAAAATAATATTTAAAATCTAACTATTATTCTATACTTTATTTTTAAAATTACTTTTTTGTTACTAATATATAATAAATATCTAATCTTTTTTTTGATTTTTCTCGCAACACAAATTGGGAAACACATGTAATTTATTACTAAAATTTAATGATATAAAATGATTTTATTTATAACTTAAACAAATGTTACTTTTTCTTTCGATGATCCACCACCAGAAATAGTAAGTCTGGTATTGTTGAATAATGCTGCATCAAATTTTTTTGCAGCTTCAATGGTAAAACTTCTTCAACTCGCCCACCTACTTTATTATACTATATTATACTACATTACTTATTCATTTTTAGAACCATAGGCTGGATACATATAACTTGCTTAAGCAAATTGAGCATAAGAGAGTGAGAGAGAGGGGGGGGGGGAGAGAGAGAGAGAGGGGGAGAGAGAAAATGCGAGCGTTACACGTGTAGAACATAGTAGCTATATTAAGGGGGCAAACCACCTTTAGAGCCTGAAAATAAAAAAAATCATTATTTTAAAATTTTTAACTTAATTTTAAGAAAATGAACATACTTCATGGATGTGGGGGAAAATACCTTTATTTTAAGCACTTATATGCTATACTTGGTTTCATCGAGGCTCCCCTAGTCAGTCGATGAAGCTTCATATCCAGAATTGCTGGACCGTAAGGTTTCTCAAGCCCAGTTCGATGAAATTAATTTT
>JAPYZB010001996.1:0-13002 GCA_030522745.1 Eupelmus kiefferi | reverse complement strand
TAAAGTGTTAACCTGCTCTATCCGTTAGATAATAAATTTTTTTAACAGCGAAATTAGAATTGAAATAAAATATTACAATTTTTTTGATATTCATAAACCACGACGGTATCGTGGTTCTGATTACCGGAAATCACAGCAATGCTTACATGTTGAGCTCATTATTTTGTTTACAATATAAAATACAAATTGCGAATAGTTGCTCGGTTATTATTCCAATGAAAAGATGGTGTAGAATTTTTAACCACAAATGCGTAGTTTTCCGCAAAATCAAAACATACAATAAATTCACCATCTTTAAGAATTTTTTTTAATCATTCACATGCAGTAACTGTTTCATAGAAATAAAATTATAAGTTTTTAATTTCATTAACATTTTACACAACGATCTGTTTGAAGTCACGATTCAAACTTTACTTCAAAAATACTACTTTTCTCGAAACATTTAAGCAAGTTTTCTTTAAATATAGACATATTAGGACAACCTAAACTGTCTCGTCAATAACACTTGTTAAAGCTGAAGTGAACTCCTTTAAGTTTTGAGTATGAAATCTTTTAAAAGCAGGTCGCTAGAAAAGGCGAAAAAAATAAAGTCAGGTTAAGGATAACCAAATCCGAAGAAAATAATCAAGCCAAGAACTTTAGGCGATAAATCCGCTTTAAAAGAGAAAATGATTAAAAAAAAAGTCAGAAAAACAGAAAATAACTAAATTAGGCTTGGTGAAAATTATAAATAAATAAAAAGTCAACAAGGGGACCCAATCTAGTTACCGCCGTGCGTAAAGCCGCGAGAAGTGCCACGCCGTGCGCGGTACTTCCACACTTGAGCGTCTCATTACTCATAGGAAAATCCATGGGCACTTCGTAAAAAACAACTTTTTTTATGTAGAAAAACCTCAGCTTTCGATTAAAAGCATTTAAAAAAAATATTAAAAATACAGTTTTTGAGATATAACACGTTTTGTGTTTTTTTTATAAGAAAATGGAAAATTTCGGAAAACCTGACCAAACCGTTGAAAAGCTGAGGAAAAAATACATCGAAATCATATATTAAACTTTTTTTTAAGTACATTTTCGTACCAGCAGCGCAAGTTCAAAACACCAGAATTTAGCGCTCGTGCGCCACGCTGGGACAGTTGACGTGATTCCCCCCATATATAGATGCATATATTAAATAAAAATATATATATATATGTGTATATTTAAAAAAAATCGAGTATATTATGAAAGAAAATTCTAACAAATCATATAGCCGATGTATAAGTCATATAAGACAGTCAACATAACCTATTAAGCTTTAGTTAATAGGTACAGAAATTTAGTTATGACTTAAAATATACTTAGACTTAGTCTTTTAGACTTTGCTCCATACTGAAATACTCTCGATTGTTAATAATAATCAGTATAACTCCAAATTCCCGCGCGGGAACCGAAGTACTGGAAAAAAGTGGGCTGACGCATCCTTTTGATAGCGCCACGGTGTGAATAAAACAGGTACTAAGAAAGTACTACAAATAATTAGCACCTTGGTATCGAAGAAATCGGTACCAGTCCAAATAATAATTAGGATTAGTCACTGAAAAGAAGTACTAAAATTTGCCCTTTAAAAGTAGAAACCGAGTACCAATTAAAGAAGGATTGGTACTGTGATTTAAGGAACTGACTTACTTAAGTACCGTTTTTTTTTTGGGATTCAGGTTTTTCCGTATATGGACAATACTTCTGGCTGTAGCCCAACTCACAACAACCGTAACATCTTAATGGACCCTACATCTGAGCCCGTATCATCTTTTGGTCCTTATAAGGAGACTTACAGCAATCCTTGGGATTCTCTTTTTAAGGACTATACTCGATGCTTCCTGGTGTTGTACTACGATTACTCTGTTTCTTTTTCCGTCTTATCCTAGAAAATGAAAACTTTTGATGTGGCGGATATAATGCCTTTCACCTCTTTACCGAATTCTTATCTTCATGCGAATCGGCGTCTGCAGTCCCATTCGATGTCGGCGAGACAGGTGAAGGAAGCGTTATACCGATCTCATCACTATTCGTCCGAATCGGTTGCTCTCCGGATGGCACACCTAGCATTTCAGAGACGAGATAAGTTTTTGAAGAACTTGCAGGAGATCGAAACTGTTCTTACGCTATATCCAGCTCGGCCTGATTCGCTGCATCCAAAAACTCGTGAACGCTTTTACAATCGGTCTGGCGCACCCCGCCTTTTATATTTCCGGACGGAGGTATCGATGAAACAAGTCCAACTGTTCCTCACTCTTTATAGGTGGTTCCATTTTCCTTAAAATGACAATTAGATTTTTGAGGTAATCTCATACTGGCTCGTCTGTATCCTGAAAACGTGCGTTAGCTCCTCGGCTTAAGCTTAAATTAACACCTCCATTGCTGCACCATGTGGTCCACAAGAAATCCTTATCCCCTGACAGAATTCTTGCGACGTGGACCATTTCCCATTATAATTCTTACACCACGTTGCAGCACCACCTATGAAGAGCTGAGAAACAGATCTCGACATCTTACTCTCCGTCACCTTTGCCAGAGCTCGACATTCATCGACTTTATCCAAAAAGTTGTCGACAATTTGGTCTTTTGCCCCTGAAAATAGTACTTTCCAACCATGTACTATTTGTCTGACATTCCTCTTCTTCGGAATATCAGGATCTGCAGAGCTTGCAGGGGATCTCGGCTGTTCATTCTTCAAGCTGGTTTTCTTTTCAGGGTTACGCTGACCCTGGAGACTCCCCCTCCCTAGACTTTGCTAGATCCCTTGTCCTGTGGCCCAGGTGGAACACTCCTTCCTTTCTCCGAAAGCTCTGGAGAGATAACGATAATATCCTGCATCTTGCTAGGAGATTTTTCGGAAAAGTTTTCTCCACACTTCTTGCATCCCGATTTAACCTCAGTGGATTGCGTATTTTCCGTTGGCGACGTCGTCAATTTGGCTGATAACTTTTCCACTTGGGTTGTCAGATTCGTCACATTTTTTCGGAGTTCATGCATGAACATTGCGATTTCCGTCGGTATCCGGTACTTCTCTCCATTTAGCATTACCAATTCCACTTAACTTCCGTTGTCAGACTTTCCATAAGTTGGGTGGCTTTATGTTTGACAATCATGCGACAGGTGACTGACTGGTCACCCGTCAGTCTGGTCATACGGATGAGAGAGAGAAAAAAAATAGATAATTATTTTCTTTTATTTATTCTTCTCTCCTCTGTTATAGGTAAGTAGGTGATAAGAGGAACAGCGTGGGCCACAGCTTTACAAGAAACGCAAGGATACCCCATCCGCAGGTACCCAGGCTCGCAGCCGAGAAAGAGGGCCAGTCGAATTAGGCGCGCTAATTGCGCTTAGTGTCTGCGGGAGGGCACCGCGACCCTAGACTGTGCGTGCATGTAAAAGTGTATGCGAGCAGCGCGTGCCACTAAGGGTGAGAGAGCGCGGGCCCGGCGTCACTGTTGAATCTGACGCCGCCGAGGCCAGTTGACTAAAAAGTACTTGAGTGTTCATTGTTAATTGTTCATAATAGATATTCGGGTAAAACGTTTTCGCGACGCGACTGGTTGTACGACGCACAAAGAGGATATCTCTTGTGCATCTTTCGAACCGTTGTGCGACCGCGAGCCCTGCTGCTGCAAAGCGCGGGCCAATTTTCGTATCTTTGATTGTACGTCGCTCACGTGCGCGGTACGCGAATTCTATCTGTACCAGCGACGAGCAGCAGATCGAGAAAGATCTCCATTAATGATTGTAACTTGATAAATCTTTATCAGTTAATTGTATATCGTGTGAGTGTTATTTGCGAGTGTTTGTGTGTTGTCTTTGCCTGTCCTAGCGCCGCAAAATTAGGAGGCACGCAACTCTCGTGCGCTGCCGACCTGCATATTTAAAATTGTAGACTCTGTCGAAAATTGATAGTAATTGAACGACGTGTATATAGAAAAATTAATATTTGCCACGCGTGTAGAGTCATCGGGACGCGGATTTGATAGTGTATAAATCGGCCCGAAACACCGCGTGACAAACTGGCGACCGTGACATGACTGCATGGCAGTCTTGATAACAAAATAGACTCATTTCGTGCGTGAATCGAAAGACGGGAAAAGCGCTGTGTGAATGAGAGAGTCAAAGTTAGTATAAGAGGTGTTAGTTTGTAAGAAGTGCGCGTCTCGCATTGTCTTGCACCCGCGCTGTGGAGAAAATTTTGTGCTGCAAAAGCACCGATTTTCTTCTCCACGTACTGTGGGAGTTGCTTGAGAGACACGAAAATCGCGATCGAAAATTCCAGTCGCGTAGGAAATTTTCAATATTGAACGGGGCGTTGAAATTCCGAGAACCGTGAAATCGTGTAACTCTGACCGTGAGAGTCGGCAGAGGGCAAGCGGCGCGGACTCAGTATCGGCTCAGCTCGACGAAAACCTAAACACCGAGCGCGCGCGCAGGTGTTTACGGTGCGGTTTGAGACATAGTTGAACGCGAGAAATTTAACACGGCATACAAAATATTATTTCGGCCGCGCGTAATATTTTTGTCGCGTAAAAACTTTTTCGAAGAAAGCCGATACGAGCCGAACTTGTGTAGTCGTAGACATATGCGCTAGTCATTCAGAATAAATTTTTGTATTGCGAAGGGATCGTTCAACACGCGCGTGAATACGCAGCATTGTTACTGACCTCGAATGCGCGCCGGATAATTTACTATATTTCCATAACGCGTTTGTAATTTTTCTTTCGAGTGAACGACTGTGCGATGGTTGGGAAGGCACATTATAAAAACCTCCAAACCAGTGCGCCAAAGTACCATCAAGCAGTAAGGCCTCAGCGGGCCTGGTCAACGAGCGCAAGGATCAGCCGATTGCCGCAAGCGAGCAAAAGCGCTTGCCGAACAGCGCGATTGAGCTAAAAAATAAAGCGCAAGCTAATCCCTCACGGTGCAAAAAAGGCGCGTACGCGTGAGAGAAGGGATAGCCCATAAGCCTAGCGCTTCGCGACGCGAGCGACGGTAAGGGCAGTTAAGTGTGTGCGACAACCAGCAGAAATTTTTTTTCTGTGTCCGGCGCATCTGAGCAGCTCGGATACAAGAGGGCTGTTGCGAGACTAAGAATGCTGGTTCAGGTTTAAAAAAAAATCGAGCAGTTTTTCCTCGTCCAATATGGAGAAAAGCAACGAGGAGTTATACCGGCAGCACATGCACGGTCTTAAGGCCACCGAAAAGGAGATGCGGTTGTTGCACCGAAACGTGAAACAACTCACGTTGGCAGAGGTAGCTGAGCAGCTGGGAGCAGAAGGACTTTGCACTTTGGGCGACGAACTTGAATTGCGAAAACGATATCTTTGCTTTCTGCTGCGACGCTCGGTCATCAGAGACTAATTGCCGTGGTACCCGACTCAGACACCACCAACGTAAAAGAGCGACGCGGACCAGCGTGGGTGTGTCCAGCCTTTTGGAAGCTATCAACTAAAAGAAAGCGGGCAATCAAGAAGGGTGATCTGGATGCAAGCTCGGAAGCGACGGAAAGTGCAACCGACGATGATGTGACTCCGACGCAAAACGATCCTCCACCAGATGACGTGACATTGTCGCGGGGAAATCAGATCGAACGAGGATCACTTACGCTGCCCTCGGCATTCCAACCTTTCGCGCTATTGCCAAAACTTGTCAGAACGCCGCCTGGAATGCTTCCGCAGTCTAACATGTCGAAAAAAGCGCCGCAGTTGACACAGCAGAAAACGCAGACGGAAGAACCTGCGAATGCGCGCAGGGACCTCAATGGCAACATGTGCGCGATTGATGGACAGCCAGAAAGGAGCGAACAACCTGGTGACGGTGTAGTTCCGCGCGCACAATGTCGCATCGTCAATCAGCCGCATCTGGAGTAAGCCAGTCGCATCACAGCTGGAATTGAGAGACACGAGTTCGAGCGAGAGTGACCGAGAAGAGAGAAGGTTTGATGCAAGCCGAGGACAATAGCCATTTCGCTGGAGAAGCAAAAACGTGGTTTTTGTCAGTCTCTGAGCGATTGCAAAACTGGGCTGACTTCGCCAAACAATTTAAAAATGAATATTGCCGAAAGCGCTCAGACCAACTTCTCTTGCATGATTTAAATCGGCAAGGTCAAGAAAAAAGCGAGACATTGACCCAAATTTTAAATAGGCTTCTGTAGACTGTGCGACGCTTCAAAGTGCCGCCGACGGAAGAGCAGCTCGTCCATATTGCACAGAGTCAGCTGCAACCGCGCTACCGCGAATTTCTCGAGCACCACAAGCTATGGAGTCTGGACAACATCCGTTGCATCGGTAAATTATATGAAGATCTGCTAGAAGAAAATGAATGCTCTGCCAAAGAACAGAACGTACATTCTTCAGAATCTGCAAGTCAACAAAAATCTGGGAGACTGATCGCCAAAGTGGAAAATGTTGAAGAAGTAAATACGGTAGAGGGCGAGCCATCCATGCAAGCTAGCAGCCAAAAGCGCAGCGGCAAGAGAAATAGAAAGAAAGAGGAAACCTCAGAAGTGCAGCAAACTGAGGAAGTCGCAAATATCCAAGCGCAGCAGCTAAGCGCGCAAGGACGGACACCTGCAAAGCAGCAGTGGCACCCTCGAGAACAACAAGGCGCGAGGAATCCGCAGCCCAACACCTCGGGTGCGCAGCAAGTACGAGACAATCAGCAAGGACAGTCTCGCTAGACGGGAGCGGGAACGTTCCCTCGGCGAGTATTTGTTGGTGTCTGCTACATGTGCTGTGCCGTCAGACACAGAGCAGCCGAGTGCCGCTTCTGTGGAGTACGGGCAGTACGGACAAACTGCTGACGCTTGCAGTATGCGCAAGCTGCCGCCCTTGCAGTTGGAGCCTCAAGCGCGACTTGCTTTGCCATCTCCGATGAATCAGGCAAATTGGGCCCAGATGCAGTACCAGGGGTGTGGAGCGCCGAATGTGACGGTGCTTACCTGCCCCAAATGCAGTTACATGATGCGACGAGGTAATCAGATGAAAAACGGCCACTGTTGAAGATTAGATCCGCCTGAGATCTTCCGCAAACAACAACAAAAATGTGAGAATCGGGTGGAGGTTTCGGAGGTGAAAGAAGAACTGTGCGACAATGATGCTAGCGCGGAAGCGCCCGCTGCACCTAAATGCGAAACATCGAGTTCAGAAAGTGAAGCGGATGATACAAGCATACGCCGTAGCGTAATAGAATTCTGCAGAGAATTGAACGCGCCGGATGCTCAGCTTCCTGCTGCAAAAAGCTCGCTGGACAGACGGCCTGCTAACAAAGCGCGGAGGTGCAATATGAACTTGGTGGATAGAAGATCCACAGTCCAGGAGGGGGCAGGGGCGCGCACGAAAATCATGCTGCGAACAACCGAGCCCTCGAATGCAGACCTCGAGCCTGCTGTAGAAGTCGCGGCCATAAGTACAGCTGATCGACGCCACTACCAGTCTGTGAACTTTGACGGACAAGAAGTAATCGCGCTGTACGATCCTGGAGTAATGGTATCATTGGTCAACATGCAGGTAACAGAGTCTTGCAAAAATAAATGGAAAGAGTTCGAGCAGATTGTGACAGGCGCCGGAGGGCTGCCCATTCGAACGTAGGGGGTTGCAGAGTTGCGCCTCGAGGTAGATGGAGTAAAACAACCCCTGCTGTTGCGCGTCTGAGGTGCTAAAGAGCACGGCCTGGTATTAGGCATCGATTTTGCAATCGACTGGGATATGCGCGTCAAATACACGTCTGCCAAATGTAAAATCGGTAAAACGGCGAATAGAGACAGTTTTTGTGCGACAAGGAAATGAATCCCGGAGAGGCCGCGCAAATAACAGTCGAATGCGCGAGGATCGAAGAAGCCAGCGGAGAGCAAAAGGAATTGGTGGCTGCGCTTGTAGCGCTACTTAATAGAGCACCATATAGATGTGCAAGGTGTTTGGCCGCTTAAAATCCCGAAGCGCAGAATGTCGCTAAAGAGGTTAGAATTTGCACAGGCAGAAGTAAAGAAAATGTGGGAATTAGGCATTATCGAGCCGAGTACGAGCGCATGGTTCAGCCTGCCGGTCATTCTGAGCCAAGGCGACGGGTTTCGTTTCTGTGTCGACTACAGATGTCGCAAGAAGGAGCGCTCGAGCGTTTGCTGCAGAGCGATGAGCGAGCGGTCGACGTTTTCCTGCTTTAAGTAGGGTAATAGGTTGAACGACTGTGATCCCCCGGTGAGGATTCTGCGTTGCGTAGAGGGAGGACACAGCACTAACCCCTCTACGTCGACCCTGGATCAAGTCTAGGCGAGAGAAAGCTCGCTTAACTTAGTTTAGGCTACACTACCCAGGAAGGTCGGCCTCGGGGGCCTTCTTGTTGAGTACTGCGGAAGCAGTTCTCCAAGGAACCGCTACTGCTGGCGCTGGCACTAAAACTGCTGGTGTCGACTTCGCTGACTCTACTGCCGTTGCCGCAGTCGATGAGGTGGTTGAGCTCCAACTCTGCTCGCTGTGGATCGATCCGGCGAGGTGAGGGTGGAAGGATAAGGAAGAAGAATGATCAGGACTGATCGACCAAAAACGAGGCAAGCCTCGTAGGAGCGGCAATTAAATAAACGAGATTTATTTAATAACCAGAAAACACCTTTATTGCTGTTAATCTTTGGGTTTGGCCAAGGACCAACTGCAGGACGGCGGTAGCTCGCGAGCGTCGGTCTGACTCCTCATCTGCGCTGTAGCTCGCCTAGTCTGCCGCGTGACGATCAAGGAGGGGGGTGCGCCACCTGGCGGCCCGCGCGCGAAACAGACTCTCTACTGCCCACTGGCAGTACGGCGCGAAGTTTCAACACGCGCGAAGATTATTTATATAGTGTGCGGGTAACACAGAGAAGTAAACAAAGTTACGCCGAAGGAAAATTATCCAATGCCGAATATGGATGACATACTGAATAAATTACGCAAAGCAAAGTTTATTTCTAAAGTCGACTTGAAAAAAGCCTATCATCAAGTGCCAATGAGCGACGTGAGCAAAGAATGCACCGCATTCGCAGTAGCTGACTGGGGGATGTGGCATTTTCAACGGATGCCTTTTGGACTGGTCGGAGCGCCGATGACCTTTATGAGGTTAATCGTTGCGCTCTTTGGACCAGAGTGTAAGCCGCACGTGTTTGGATACCTGGATGACGTTATTGTTGTGACGGAATCTTTCGCCGAGCACCGCAAATGGTTAGAGTTTGTGCTGCGAAAGGTGGTTTAAGCCGGGCTTGTGATAAATAGAGACTAAAGTAAATTTTGCTGCTCGCGTGTGACGTATCACAGATATGTATTGGATTGCGAAGTTTTGCGCCCAGATCCTGAGAAAGTCGCGCCAGTGCTGAATTACTCGGCCCCGAAAAATGTTAAAGAGCTGCGTACCTTTCTAGGGATGGTGGATTGGTACTCGCGCTTTATACCAAAAGAGTCGGAGCTAAAAGTACCGCTCGTTAAGCTGCTCCGAAAGGATACGAGCTATGAGTGGGGCGACGAGCAGCAAGAAGTTTTTGAAGGGTTGAAGACAGCGCTCGCAGTAGCGTTGGTCCTTGCGCGACCGGATTTCTCTCGACCTTTCTGTGTGCAGTGCGACGCCAGTGACCATGCAATAGCCGCGGTGTCGACACAAGAAGAGGAGGAAGGCAAGCATCCGATCCTGTATGTCAGCCGTGTCCTTAACCCAGAGGAGAAGAACTACACGTCGACAGAGAAGGAGTGCCTAGCGCTTGTGTGGGCCATAAAGCTACTGTGACCTTATCTCGAAGGCTATTATTTTACTGCCGTGACAAATCATTGCGCGCTCAAATGGCTCAGAAACATGAAAGACCCTACCAGTCGCTTAGCGCGGTGTGTACTCGAACTGCAACAGTGGGATTTCGACATCGTGCATAAAAAAGGTGCACTAAACCGAGTTCCGGATGCGCTGTCTAGAGAATTAAATTGTGGGCGAGTAGAAGTGACAGAATTTGCGGAGGTTTCGGATCCATGATACATTGAGCGACTGAGCGACGTAAAGCTGTTCCCGAATAAATTTCCCAAATGAAGAATTGAAGACGGAATGCTTTATAATTTCACGCAAAACCAATTGCTGAATCCGGTGCTTTTTACAGAGGAAAATTGGCGGGTAGTTCCAGCCGATCAACGTGAGCGAGTACTTAAGGACGCGCACTGCGACGTGTCGTCTTGGCACTTTGGGATAGAGAAAACCTATTGGCGTGTCGCGTCCGAGTACTACTGGCCTGGCATATATCATGATACAAGAGACTTTGTGCGAAGTTGTGAGGAATGCCAGCGCTATAAAGTCTCACAAGCTGGCCCTACAGGCTTGATAGGAAAGCGGATTGTAGAGGGTCTGTGGGTGGTAATTGCTGCAGACGTTATGGAGCTCCCTCACAGTCAAAGTCAATTCAAATATGTTGTAGTATTTGAAGACTTATTCACGAGGTAGATTGAGCTTAAACCACTGCGCTCTGCCAACGCTAAGAACATTGCACGAGCTTTTGAGGAACTCGTGATTTTTCGCTGGAAAACGCCCGATTATCTACTAACAGATAATGGCACCGAGTTTCTCAACAAGCATCTAAGTGACGTATTGCGAGAGTATGGAGTGAAGCATGTAACGACTTCTCCATACCATCCGCAAGCTAACCCGGTCGAGCGAGTAAATCGCACCCTGGAGACAATAATTACGACTTTTGTAGGCTCGAATCATAGACACTGGGACGATCACTTGCATAAGTTTGGACATGCGATAAACACAGCGGTGCAGGCAAGCACGCAAGTTTCTCCTGCTTTTCTAAACTTGCTTGCGGTGTGAAGTTAAACCACGCGTGCCAAAGCTGAGATTGGATCCAACAATATGGATGGATCGTCTGAAGCGACTGAAAGCGCTGAGAGACCTTGTGCGGAAGCACAATGATCGAGCGCAAGCGCGCGATGAGCAACTGTATAATCGCGGAAGGAAAGATATCTCTCTCCAAGTGGGCGACGAATTACTTAGAAGAGAGCACCCTGTCTCCAATGCAGTGAAGGGAATCTCCTTTAAACTCGCACTAATATACGCGGGTCCTTTCGTCATAAAAGAAATCCTCTCTCCAACAGTTTATTTGTTAGACGAGCCAGGGAGGGAAAATGCAAAAATTCACGTAAGCGACTTGAAAATATATAGTTGTGTGACGGTTTGGAAGACTTTTATTTCATTTTTCAGGTACTAATTATGTTTAATTTTCTATTTAGGTACTCTGTGGTTAACTTTGGAAGCCGAGCTCCAGTCCAACGAGCCAGCAGTACCAGCAGCGGCCCGGGCGGCCAATTCCAGAAGGAGCTGCGACGCGCCATGGAGGAGTGCGCAGCGAAAACTGCCGAGGGGGGAGATTCAGTCGACTCGGCAAAGCTACAGGTAGCCGATGCGTCGTCACCAACGCCCAAAGAGGGCGGAAATGGGACAGCCGCCTCCGTAGTTGACGGCGAAAGAACGCTGCCAGTACCCGTAGGTATGAGCGACGAAACTGGGCCGAGCGCTGGAGCGCTGGTCCCTGGGGGAAGCGACAGAAGAAGTGGAGACGGAGGTGCTGCTCATACTGCTGGACGACGAGTCTGCTGCAGCGGGCTTCAGTAGCGATGCAGAGCAGATGGAGTACGAACCACATCTGCTCGACATTCCAGTTGCGGAGCTAGAGATACATATTGGTTGCGACGAGTTTGGCCAATCCAGGCCGAGGACCGTGAGATCATAGAATTGGATGACAATAAGGCCGTGAACGAGTTAGATAGATTTCTCGAGGAGCTATCCGTCGCCGCAACCGTTGCCGCCTCTCTCCAAGCGCTGGTGCATTGTCGACCCGTTAAAAGAGTAACAGGAACACCAGCGGACCGATTGACCGTCGCAGCTGGGTCAGTGCCGAACGTTCAGCGTCCGAACACGACCCAAGCTCTGGCCCGACCTTCTGGAGTGGGGCAATGGAGGCCGTTGCCGCCGCCGACGAAGTATTTCGAAGAGCAGAGAGAAGAGAAACGGCGGAGACAACAGGCGGTAGCTGAATCTCGCCGAAGGAATAAGAAGATCAATCCCGGCAGGCAATTAACCCTAGACGATTACGTCGGAGCCTCAGGAAGCTGAGGGACCTCAATGCGGTGGATTGAAGACCGCTCCACAAGGTAAAAGACTGGCCGAAAAGCATGTGAAGAGAGAAGTCAGACGGAGTCGCAGCGCGACTTGAACGGATAGAGACGATGCGACCGCGAATCAACGTGCGAGACCGTGGACTTTGGGTGCACAAAGCAGTAGAACGAGAAAATGCAAGTCAGCGACGAAGTAGAGCGACGCGAGGCGTGGTGACCGCGAAACAAATTCGCAAAGATTGTCGAGACGTGAGGCTATGACAACAGGGTGTTTGTTTGGCGGATTGGAGCCCATACCACGTGATAACGAATTGGATCTAGCCCTTTACGCGTGTTTTAAATGCAGACAGAGCCGACACGACAAAATCCGTTACCCAGTGCCAAAATTAGGCATTTCTGCTATAATTGCAGCAGGAAGTGCGTGTCGATGGCCACATGTCCGCGCTGCAGTAATGCGTACCGAGCATGGGCGCACGCAAAAAAGGATCCAGCGGGGCGGAAGCAAATTACGGCAGAGACTGAGCGCCAGGCTGAAGTGCGGGACGAAGAGAATTGGGATACACCTGCCAGCCCTTTCGCGCAGTCATCAGGTTCAACATCGTCGAACAGAGGGAAACGGTCGGCCTCTCTTAGTGCCGCTGACCAAGTCCCAAAGCGTCGACGAAGAGGAGGTCAAAAGCACAAGAGGAGAGAGTCCTCAGTCTCCTGCTCGACACTAAGATCATGGGGAGACGAACATCCTGGCCCTGCTGAGTGCACCACTTTTGCCAGGGTTCGACATTCCTCGACTTTATGCAAAAAGTCGTCGATACTTTGGTCTTTTGCCCCTGAAAATAGTACTTTCCAACCTCGTACTATTTGTCTGACATTC
>JAPYZB010001995.1:0-13002 GCA_030522745.1 Eupelmus kiefferi | reverse complement strand
GCGGAGGTGGTTATTGTAATTATTGGGGCAAATATTTTTCCTTCGCGTTTCGAGTAAAAATTCGATGAAATACTTTCCGATTAAATTTACAATCGGCTCAGAGTGTACAGAGCGCGGGATATCCGAAAGCACTAAACCAAATTAAATTTGCAATTCGAGTGAATCAATTTATTTCGTCGATTGTTTTCTAATTCGATGAATAAACAATTAACGCTATCAGCTGTAATAATAAAATCGAATCAACGCCATTTGAATAATCAACCATCCACTTCCCTACCGCAAAAATACAATCTCAAATATCTAGATCAAAAATTCAGAATTCGCACGACGAATTCGCTTCCCATAACAATCTTACTTTCCGTTCCCACTAAAAATACCCCAACATCGCGCAGAATCATCACCGCGATACCTAAAAATAAAAAAACAACAGCAACCCAGGCGGAAACCACATAACAAATCGCGTGGCTCTCAGCATCGTCGACAAGAGACAGGCGCCTCGCGCAGAAAAGTCGAGCATTTCTCGGATCAATGGCGCTCCGACGACGTTGACTAGATGCACGCTTTTCTCCTATATACCTTCCGCTCGAGATCGTCGTCATGTCGACGGGCCTGATGATATAGCGCAACCTCTCCGAGAAATCGGAATAGAACACAGAGGAGGGAATCTTCCCGGGAGAGAAGAGCTTCTCCTTTTTGGTTTCGCTTATTTTCCTCCCGTATGTAGGGCTTTGAGATCCTCGATTCGTGGTTCTTTCTTTTTCCTGAGGCTCGTGTGCGCGAGCATCGGCGCTTTTAATCTGGTTAATGCGGTGCTCTTCGAGTGGTTCGGTCGCTGGGCTGGATTCTCGTTGGGTATTTCTTTTTGCGCTTGCGTTATGGTTATTTTGGAGGCTTTTTGCTCGAGTGCTTGATAGGGATTGCTTCTTTTTGTTATGGGATACAGGATCTAATTGGATTCTCATAGGTTCTTTATAAAAGATTGGAGTGCTTTTGATTGTTAACCATTTAAATTTATTTTTCATTAGTTTAAAAAAATAATTCTTTTGTTTTTACTTATTAATTTTGTGAATGCTAATTTTACTTCCAACCGCGTAACGGCTTCCTAATCTAATTGGTTGCAAACCTTTTTGTCCATTATAAGGCAAATTTACCTTTGAAATAATGAGTTGGAAGGATTTCTTTGTAAAAAGCAATTCTTAACTTTACCTTACGGCTTTACTTTAATGACATTCAATGTGAATACTTTACGAGGGATGTCATTAAATTTGTCGTTATTCGCTTGCTCTCGAAAGTTCACTTTAAGCTCAGTACGTACATTGTCAAAAGTTAAAGGGAAAATTTTCACTACAAAACTTTTCCTATAAAAGGAGCATAATACAAAAGAAGATGCCTCAGCCCCACTGTTACACGGAGGTTTTGAATATTTCATTCGATGGCTACATTAACTGACGGATTTCCATTTCCACGAAGAAAGCGTTTTCCACGCTCCAAAGTAAAGCCATCTTTTTTAAAACGTCAGTGAATCACTCTGCAAATATACTTCAAAAAATCCTACCGAACGATCATCTGAACGCACTACCCTTAAAACTATTCCATCATAACCAAACAGAAATAGTGACCCACAAATCACTTCATCTTGCAATCGAACCAGCCTCTGTACCATTAACGAGCAAATTCCAGCCTCTCGTATCCAAAACGCACCTGGCAGAACGCTGCGAGAGCCCTCCTAATGAATAAACTCATCGATTTCCACTCTGCGGCCGTTGGAAAGTAGCCCAGCGCGAAATCAATCAAATTGAAAAGGCCAACTCGAGCCCAGCGAAATTTCCGCCACTCCGTAAAACATCAGTGCTCGGGCTTTAATTAGCACATTAAGTACAGACCATCGCGTTACATCGCGAGGAGTACGTAGGCTGTTACACAATCGGCAATCGAGCCGCCGCGCTAATTTTCCATCGCGAGAGCTATTCGCGGAACTGGCGCGCAGGATGAGCCTTTGTGCTTTAAGCCAGACGAATGGTGATGACTTTGGATTTGATGCTGAGTCAATAAACAAGGAGAGAGGGAGATCTGAGCTCAAAGAACGGCTGATGTTTGAGAGGAATGCGAACTGCACTTTGCCAGATGAGCTCAAATTGTTTGGTTAGATGCTGCAGGTGCGTTATTGGTTGGGATGGTATTTTTTCTTTTTTTTTTCAGTAGATGTCGATGGAATGGATATGCTTTGTAGAGCTCTTTTGAAGATGATAAACTCTTTAATGATTTTGTTTAGATCAGATAGTGTAAATGTATATTATAGAAGAATGTGAAGAATTGAAACTATTTTTTTATTAAAATATAATGTCTGTTTAACTCCGTGGTTAGAGCACTCGCTTTCGGTGCGGAGGAGTTTCGCGAATCAGAGTCTGAATCCACACAATAGCGTGTTTCCACCTTTTTTATAATTAAAAATCCTTATAATATAAAAATGGCAACTTCCTGAACAGTGCTGAGAAAATTCCACATATTACTAAGACACATAAATTATACTACATATTATAATCATTATCTAATCTTCCTAAAATGTTGATTTAACAAAATCTCTGATATTATACACTTTACGGACTCAATGTTTTTTAAGATACTAAAAACATCAAAACTGATGAAGTACAATAAGTAGACATTTTTATATACGACCTATTAAAAAAGTCTAGCTGACTTTCCAGTTTAAATTTTCGCCTATATTTCTAGTTAGAACTTCATGTAGAACTAACCGAGAATTAACTGAAAATTTAGACTGAAATATCGATTTCCATTTTAAAAATCGAATTTCAGCTCAAAAATCCAATCAAATTTAACATTGTAGCATCTTTTCCAAACTGGTACCTATCCCACTTTACCTTTGGTATATCTGGTTGATTATAATGATGAAAACCTAAACTGTATTTTTCTTTTATAAAATGTTTTTTTTTTTACATTTTTTACATTTTTGAAAAACTGTGACGTATCATTTTTATTTCATGAAAAAATTCTTTATATCATGAAAGAAGCAAGCAGCTTGGTGATAAGCAAACTCTATAACTTTATTCAAGGATGCATATTTCATTGTAAGGTTTAAATTCAAAAATAGATATGTTAAAAAACTAGACTCCGATAATTGTCTACTGCCATAAACTCTCTTGAAACTCGATAATCGTATAAATATAAAAAGCTATTGTGTAGTGAAAACTATTTTTATCTTATACTTGTTATTTTTCAATTATTATGGATAAGTCGTAGTGTAGATCCATTTACGCATACTATTTTTTATCTTATATCAAATAATAAATCTTTATATTTAAATATAAGTATTTAACTTACAAATTTTACAAATTTTACATGAAGTAGATCATGTCACGGATGGCTAGTAAGCAGAAAAATGCACGCGTCATCACACAACAGATCAACTGAATTAATTTTGAAAATATATAAAAAAAATCTGGTTGCATCATAAAGAAAATGTTTTGCATCGTTCGCTGAATATCAAACTTTTGTAAATAAAAAAGTTTCTTAACATAATAATCTTTAATTTTAAATTTTCATTCTAATAATATTATTAAATTTATTTTAAAAAAATATTTATATTATGATACGCGTTTAAAATACTTTTATTCTTTCTTAAATTGACGTTAAACTGACGTAATTTAATTAAAAATACGAAATTCTCATCGATACAAGATGTTAAAGCTTTCTTTCCCATAAGTTAACTCCCATCTTTTTATGCATTATTAAAATTTACAAGTACAGAATATAACAAAGTGATGAATTAAACGAAATATTATTGTAAGTTTATGTAAATTTATTATAAATTTATTATCGTTTTTATTTAAACGAACTTCGTCATTAAAGCTGTAAAGAACTACGCAAGGCTTGTAAGAATTTTTTACGATTTTTTTTATCTCATCAAATACATAGAAAATTACGTACAACTTTTGTTAGATTCACAGACGAAAAATCTTTCACTACTTACTTACGCCCATACATATTGTTGAATCTTGAATCTATCAATTACTTAATTGTTGTGCACACTCTATGAAAGTTTCAAAAGTAAATTTATGTCAAAATTTCCTCATAAGTTGTACTTTTCGGAAAATTAACAATTTCGCTAAAAAAGTAAGTTTTGATATGAATTTATTGTGGTAAAAATTAAAAGTAAAATAGACTCTCAACACTATGGTTCTAAAAAATCTGCTCCATTTCCAAGCCATCAGCACCAATGCTTGCAATTTTTCTTAACGAATCAACCTCTAATCAACGTTAAAACCAACAAACACTACAACGAGAGCCTCGCTTACTAATTCCCCCTTCCTTCTCTCATTCCAGACATAGTACTGAACTTCAGGACAACCTACGTGAGCCGTAAGGGCGAGGTGGTCAGCAACAGCAAGAGCATAGCCGTAAACTACATAAAAAGCTGGTTCCTCATCGACCTCGTCGCCGCTCTGCCCTTCGACCTGCTCTACGCCAGCGACGTCTACAGTGGCGACGTCAGTCCATTTAAATTTCCAATATCGCATGCACGATTTTTACCTACATACACCAGCTTGTATTCTTTTTCTTTCTTTTTTTCCGCCGCGCGCAACAGACAGTCAACTTAAAACGACGCGGTATTTTATTTACCAAGCGCCACGTTTACCCAAGAGGGTGTTTAAATTTCGCTGGTGGCTACCCCTTGGGAGGGGCAAGAAGCAAAAAAACGCCTGCACGCGCGATTCGTTACTGTTGATTTTGCCGCTGCAATAACAGGCGATTGTCGGGCGGAGCGCGTAAACAGCATCGCTGATCGAGTGCTTTTCGCTGCTTTGTGTTTTCCTTTTTGCTCGGCTCCGCTTTTTTCCCCTCTAATTGCAGCAAAATTATGCGCACTGGATTGCTGGGAACGGAATAATGTTTACGACTGCATCGAGAGCTGTTTTTATGAAAATATTTGCAAATCCAGTTACGGGATTCGCGAAGTGCTTTTAAATCGGATAAAGGTCAATTTGAATCTGCTTTCACGGAACTCTTTTGGAAAGTTTGAAAAGCAGGTGCGGGGTTGAAAATTTATCATGCGACCGTATTTTTACGAAAGAGCTTTTATATTTTTCGTGTGTTTTATGTTCTTATCAGTGAAACGAATGTTCCGAAAAATTCAATAACAAGTAAGCGTGAAAAATGGTATATCTCAAGTATCGACGTCGTTGAGAGCCAATCATATCTTACTCGCGCATTGACTTCGCACTAATAGTCATCGATCAAAGCGACACTGATATCTTTCGCGAAGCCCTATTCATCTTACGAAAGTATATAGTAATAGATTCGTTTTGCCATGCTGACTGAGTTATTACGTCCTCGACTTACGACATTTTTCAAATAGCTTTTTTTGATACTAGGGTGAGGAATAGATTTTTGCTTCGTTCGCATGAGGTTGAGATCGCTTTTTCGCTCGCGTGTTGAACATTATTTTTTGACACGGTGAGCAAAAGACTTAATTTAGTTTATGCTTTTTTTATTTAAGCGTGCCCAAAAGTTTAGTGTTTTAAGAATTTTCAACAGCTTAATGTGAAAAAAATTATTATTTCTGCAATAATATCAATATTAATTATAATAATAAATTTGTTAAATATTAAATGGAAGCTTTTAACGATATTCAGTAATATTAGAAAAATAGGCTACAATAGTATTCATAAGTAGATAAAATCATTCCAAATTAAGTAAAAATAATAAACTCAGGAAAATTTTTAGAAAAAATTTTTATAAACCATAAAATTTCATTTTCACATCTTCAACATTCATCGAACATCTTCAACAAAATTTTCGCATATTCCATAAAACTTGAAAATCTACTTCACTTCACACCCTCCCCTAAACTCGTCAATTACAAAATCAACTAAAACCCAACGTGACACACTTTCCACTTTTCAATAAACCCCCCACCCCCACAATTACACGCAGAGCCCCAGAGCCAGCGATATGCACTCACCATCCAGGACGAGCTTCGTTTCTCAAAGTCCTTCGCAAAATTACAGACCAATGCCAGCATCCCAAGAAGCACAGCGCCACGCTCCGCGCGCTCAATCAAACTCTGAATGAAGCTCGTTTGGATCGCAGACATATCATTACGCTCCATCCACTTTTTCCGGTGCATCATCCAACGCCCTTCGATCTCTCTCTGTGTGCCACTTTTTTTCCCCAGCGCGCCGGATATCTAGGGAGCTACGTTACGCGCGTGAATGGACCAATCATCGAGCGAAGGCCAGTGGCGCAATTATTTTTCATTGTCGCGAGTTGCTGCCGTTTTACGCGATTTTTCTGTGTTTGCTTTCTTTTGAGGCGTGTAACTTTGAGACGCGGGAAATATTTGATTGACGGTGGTCGTAGTGAAGGAAGCTTTCTGAGAGTGTGGAAAGAGGATGGATTATTTTGTTTGAGTTTCGGTACACGTGTACTTGTTTATTGAAATAAGGATGGCATATTAAATTATGATTTGTTTATAGAATATATTTTAACTGTAATTGATATTAATACATCATTTATATTTTTGGTATATTTTAAATGATTGCGCTTTGAAATACGTGATTGAAGCAAAAGTTTTGAGCTTTACAGAAATTCCAACAGCTTTGTATTAAATATTTATATTGAATTTCATATAAAATTTCCGAGCATTAAAATTACCTGAATAAAAAGCTCACTTTTATGCCATTAAAAAATTTCTGCACTTCATTGGAGAATGTAATGCACAGTCAAGTACTTTAACAACTTTATCCTTTGATCGTTAAAAACGTAGCTCGTCAAGATCACATACCTCTAATAAAGTTTAAAATATTAAATTTAAAGTAGTTAATTACTAAAAAGGACCCAGTAATTTTAATAAAAATAAAAAAGAAAAAGTCAAACTCATCCAAGTATTAATAATTGTAACAGCATACCATTTACCACATTGTCCTCGAGAAAAGCCATCTTCATAATTGATATACAAACGTCCCATAAAGCCGAACGATTCACACCGGCGAAAATAAAGCTCGACACGAATAACATAATTCTCGCTTCCTTGATTGCCTAGTCAAGCGTGTAACGGTAGGCACCTCTCCGCACTATAAACTCACGCGATATCCACCTAATTGGTTTCGATATTCGGCAAGACCTAGCCAGAGCTAGCACCCGTTTCCCATCACCCCCCTTTTGGTTACTCTCTTCAATAACACTAAAGCAAAAGCGACTCTCGTATCATAAACCCTACCTCTCTCGCTCTCTGTCTTTCTATCTCCCAACAATAAACGAGCCAGTCAGAGATTTCGGCTTTTTTCCCGCGTCCCAACCCCCTTAATATTTCATTTGTATCGGCCGGCCGAATCTAGTCACGCGAATGAGCGTACCCAGCGACATTATTTGGAATCGATTATATCCAACCGCTTCTAAAGCTCCCGGAGCTTTCGGAGCTTTACGCGGCCGAGTGTGCGCTGAGTCGGTGAGTATCGATGTTACGAGGAGCCGCAGCAGCTCGCGCCGCGCACGGGATATAAACGTGAAACTTCCGAGGGAGAGAGAAGCTGGCGCTGCGGTGGAGGCGGGCGCGGCGAACGATCCCCGAGAGCTGACCTCTTAAATCGCTGCTCCTTAATAACTGGGAATCCGCGCTCCCGCAGAGCCGGTTTATGCCAGAGTAGATAATAAGGATGGAATGTGTGTACCGATGGGTTTTAGTACCTGCCGCCCCGGGGATATTAAAGCTGGAATTTTTAGGTTTATTTGCCGGGGCTTTCGGAAGGGAGTTTAGTTGTGGGAATTCTTTGTTTAACGTGGAAAAGAATTAATACAGTGTTTTTAAAGGTGACATGTAAAAGCTTGCGATTGCGGAGCGTGAAGGAGAAAGGTGATGTTAAAGTTGAATAATCGCTTTGAGTAGTAAAAACTTTAATTTCTAGGACTAATTTAATAAAGTGTAAATTTTTCTAGTTCATATCTCGAGATTTCTGTACTTCGAAATTAAGAAATACTTTAAAAATGCTTGGTACCAATATCCAGCGTTTTCTCTTTTTAAAATGTAACCCTCCAGAGATTTTCATTCTGCATTCAAATTCCACTTTTTCAACCGCATCCTTTGATAACGCGCTCTGCATTTTCGAAATTTTACTTTTAGCTTGCTCTTAAAAGAATTTTCTCTCTTTGAATACATTATTTTTTAAAATGAATCCCATTCACTCTCTCGCATACTGCCAGACCTTCGAGGCCCTACAAAACCCAAGCCTATTTCTCGAAAGCAAGACATAAAAAGACATTACGGACTTTCCCCTGAAATTAATTACAAAAAATTAACGAATTATGAAAGTTTTAAGAGCCTACTCCATCAGTGCGTGGGTTCAGTCATTTCACATTATAAGCGTGTCGACCATAAAAAAGCGCTCTCGACTTTTCAGGGTGACAAAGAAAAAACACGAGCAAGCGCGTATTCGCCTACCTGAAAACTCTCGAAAAAATGGGCTGCCCGCGCGCGCCCTTTAGGATGACAGCCTCCTCGTAGCTCGTAAAATTAAGAATATAATACTTTGTGTAACAATGCCGGGCTGCTCTCGAGGATCTGTCAAGGAACGCCGTGCAGTAAAAAAGTTTTTTTACCGAGAAAAGTTTTTTACCTCGTGGCCGTAAAGCTCGTGGCTTGATGACGTTATTTCCGAAATACAGCGCGAGGGATACACAAAATGTAAAGGAGTGCAAAAGTTAATTTAACTTGAGAAGTTCTGATTTCGTAATCCAGCCGGGGCAACTTTAAAGCGGCTAATGCGTTTCATTTGTTTTTGAGTTATTATTTCCGGGAATAGCGATGTGATTTCATTTCTTTTTTTATCTAAATTGAGTTACCAATGGATTTCAGATGTCCGAATATGTTACTTTTGAATAATTAATAGTAGAAAGTTTTAGAACGATGTTGTAAATTGATTACAGACTAAACAACTTGTTTTAATCGGATAGCAATTAATTAGAAAAGAAACTGTTAGAGGCTCTCAATTGTATTTTAACGTTTGATTACTGTAACTGGAGAAACCAAATGATTGGTAAGATGATACAACTCCTTAATTCCAGAAAAACGAGTTGATAAAGCAATGAATTTATTTTTATAAATGGAGTCAAAGTATTTCATATTGTTACTTTCATGACAAAAGTAATATATAATATAATAATTGATACTATTTTTTAATTAGTAGCTAAATTATTTTTTTTTCTTTAGATTAATGGAAACTTAGAGCATTCATGAAAATATGTCAGTGCCAATTTGCTCAAAAATATTAAAAATTTCAATTTTATTTTCTGAATAAAAATGAAATACTAATCACAGAAATTTAAAAACATTTTTGGTAATTCTAAATAGTTATTCCTACTTTCGCATTAGAATCGAACAATCTCTGTACATTAAAATGCAATTATTACGACATCTAGTATGCTTAAAAAATTAATTTTAAAAGATTCATTCTATAGTCCTTGAATTTAATATAGTTCAGTTTTATTGTCCAGAAGCTATAAATCCTTTATTGCATGATCAGAATCTGCAAGCTATAGAGACAACAGAGATACTGCGACGTTTTTAAGTAATAACAAAGCCTGTATACAGCGTGATTTCGTCGCGCAAATAAAAGTCGAAAATCATATCTAAAATCATAGCCCCGCACACGATCCATAAACTATTGATAGTAAATCCATTTACGTCAGATTATGATCTATATATCGATGAATCAGCATTAAGCTCATCAGCCAGGACACCCCGCGATTCGTCAAAAGCTCTACGTTGCAAAGTAACGTCATAGTGTATTATATTACCAAAAAAGCAGCGCGCGTAATATGTATTCATAAAGCATGAAAAAACTCCGCAAAAGCGACTTATTTAGGTCAACAGCGACTGAAAGAGATACTAATCCCGATCATAAAAATGGGAGAGATAAAAGAGCACTCCTAGCTCAGGCTCCTCATACGCGTTCGACACCCTCAGATTTTTATCGACCGTCGGTATCGTTGCATAATAATTATTTCTATAAAAATGGTAATGCCCCTTCGATAAATACTAATAAATCCCTTTGTATCTAAACAGGAAGTCCATAAAATCACACTGAAGCGTTTCGCCATTCATTCCACGTGGTCCCTTCCCTCGCGCCGTGAATCTATACTTGATTTCTCATCCACCTATGAATATCAACTATCTCATAATCATTATTAACATCCCTTAAAAAAATGCAAAGCCGAATTCATCCATCCACGCGCTAAAAAAATAAAGAACCAACGCCCTGAGGTCAAATAAATACTCGTATCTTAGACGGACGCATCACAGCTTCCCTCAGGGGACGTGTAAAACTATATACACGGAACAAGAAAGCGAGCTGGGGTAATTTCCGGGTTAGACTCCGCTCTATTGTAGCCATAATAGTGCGTATCTAATGTCTCGACATTTTTCTCAAGCAGGAGTCGGGCACCGGTCACATCCATCTGGTAAAACTTACGAGACTGTTGAGGCTGGCCAGGTTACTCCAGAAGATGGACAGATACTCGCAGTACAGCGCCATTATACTCACCCTGCTCATGCTGTTCTTCACCCTGGTGGCCCACTGGCTGGCCTGCATCTGGTACGTCATCGCAGATAACGAGAGGCGCAGGCACGACAAGGACTGGGATCTCGGTAAGTGTCGTCGGGCATTTTTCGTTCGTGGCATGTTTATGGAAGGTCTTTTTGGACTTTACGAGGTGAGTGGTGAGAGTGGGGAGGTGTATATGTGGGAGAAATTTAGAGTAGTCGTTGGCTCGTAAGTTATGCATGTGGGGAAAGGAGAGTGCGGTTTTGGTGGTTCATGGTGGCAGATTTGGTGTTATTAAAAAGCTCTGTTTAAGGGTGTTGTGTTCCCCAGAGTATCGTCTGTAGGGACTCAAGATACTCATTACAATAAATAGTTAAAGAACGCATGGATCAACATATAACTATATATTAGTTAGTAAAACAGACTTCTAATTGACAGTTAAATTCACAGTTTATTGATATTTTTAATAATAAGACTTCTTCTTACTTTTTGCAAATTTTAAAAAGTAAAAATAAAGAAGATTTGCAAAGTCTTTTTCAGTTTTTTAGCTTCAAGTTCTTTCATTTTTCAAGTTTGCACTAGCTTTTTTATTAGTTTTTAAGATTTGTGCATCTCGTGTTTCTGAAACTTTGCATACTTATAGCCAACGTTAACTTTTACGTTAAAATATGGTCAGAGTTTCAAAACGATCCCAAAACAACCATTTTTTTGAATTTCAACATCCTTTACATTATCACAAACTATTGTTTTCAATTTTTGTTAATTTGGACTAATAAACATTTCAATTAAAATCTTCTTTTACAAGTTCCGACAGGGACCATAATATTACACCAGAATTAAAGAGATATTTAAATAATGCTGTCGTGTATAATCAACTTTTTTACCTCGAAAAAAGGTACAATGAAAAATCGCGCACGATAACACACGCAAACGACTTTGCATATCTCCGTGTAACGCTAACGCCGGGCAAAAGAAACTCGCGAACAAAAGTTCAAGCTCGCGCGTTGCCAAGGGGATCCTTTTTCCCGCGCCTCGGCGCTGGATAAGAAATTAAACGGGACCGCGCGCGGCACATCCTTGGAAAGCGATATTTTTCCAGGACGACAAAAAAAAACTTTCGCAATTCAGCCGCGCCTCCAAAGTTCCGCTCCTCCGTGATTAGCATCTCGGATGGCTGTTACTCCCTCATGCCTTGTACTTGCTTTATATTCGAGTTCCTCGCGCTTTCGAAAGAACGAGTCTAGCCTGTTGCACGTGCAAACGTTAAAAAAAAAAAGAAAGAAAAGCAGAAACAGCTGAGGATGGATTAAGGAAGAAGAGATTTTCAAGGTTCGTGGTTTTGAGCACTTACGATAGGTTAAATTGCAGTTGCTTGGAGGATTTGGTGAATTACTTTGCAGGGTGTTTAAGTGTTTTTAGATGATGCTTTTTGTGAAAAGTGATAAATGGCTTAATTAGCTTTGAATTATTCTCGAAGTGTTTGAAAAAATTTGCATTGAATTAAATTTGAAAGTTTTTTGAAAGAATAAGTGAGATCAAAAAGTTGGAACGCTTAAATTTTTATTCCAGAAATTAAGTTTGTGATAATTAGCTAGTTAAAATGAAAGTTGAAAAATAAATGTACTTCCTTAAAAATCTTTTAATAAGAGACATTTTATAAAGTTTCTCACTACTCTTGATTGCTAAAGTTTTATCTTAAATTCTTATAAATAGTAAAATATTCAAACTCGTATTTTTTTTACAGATTTTTTAGATTAAATCTTTTTACATCTCATATTAAAGTATTTAAAAATATATTTGTTTCAAATAAAATAGAAAATTTAACATATATTAATTTTCAACAAAAGTATACTATCTCAACATTTTTCATTATCAAAATCATAAACCGAACAGTAATTTATTTCAGATAAAACCTTTTATCCAAGAAAAACCTTCTTTCTAAAATAAACATCAGAATCTTAAACTCTTCTGCCGTTACAGAGTCTCTTTTCCCAAAAATGATTCATACAGTGTCCCTGGTGAACCATAAAGGACACAAGTCGACTCTCATCTCTTAATAAATTTCACTGACATTTCGTCAAACAACTTCATCTCCAAATTCATACTTTTTTAGAAGAAAACTGGTGGTCCTAGAAAAATTAGTAGTCCAGATGGTTCAAATATGCAAAAAATTATATTTTTATGATCAGTATGATTTTTTGTTTTTTCCGTACTTAAAAAATGGGACGATATGATGATTTTTTATATGACATCCATAGTTGTAGCATAATAGCTATTATACTTTTCATTACATGTTATGATATTACTATTCATTTTGTTCTGTTTTCGCTTACGATAAAAGATAATTAAATATTTGGGTGTAGATTAAAAATCCAAAAGTAATTGTTCAAAATGTAAATTAATAGAAAGTAAATATACCGAAAATCAGAAAATTCAAATAAAATTA
>JAPYZB010001994.1:0-13003 GCA_030522745.1 Eupelmus kiefferi | reverse complement strand
CTTCTATAATACTATAAATTGTCATAATTACGTGCTAGCAATTGCAGTGCATACGTGGAACTTAGCACACGCGCTCTTCACCTATTTACACAGACAAGCGCGATCGCTAAATGAAAGAAAGAGGGACTCGTCCGTACGGGACACAAAGGATTTCAAGAGCGAGATAGATAGAGAAAGCGAGAGGAAAAAAGCAGCACGGGAGGACAAGAAAATGCGAATATAGGCCCTTTTATATTCTTTGGAGAGTACCACTGCTGCCCGGCAAGTTCTGC
Source organism: Eupelmus kiefferi (assembly GCA_030522745.1). Lineage (NCBI taxonomy): Eukaryota > Metazoa > Arthropoda > Insecta > Hymenoptera > Eupelmidae > Eupelmus > Eupelmus kiefferi. Next base: position 12,731 of record JAPYZB010001994.1, on the reverse strand, counting down.
CCAAATGAAGTGTTGAAGAGCTCTGCCAACACGAATTGCGCCGGCAGGATAAAATGCGCGTACGAGCACATTCCACTCTATCCCTCCCCTCCCCCCCTCTCTCCTTTGAATTGCGAAACTACAAAGGGCCCGCCGCCAGGCTAATTTGTCTGAATGAGCGAACGATGGACTATGGGGGCTGCTGTGCGAGGGCGCCGGAGGAAACGTCGAAGCGAATGGGGTGGAGAGCACGCGCGATTAGGGTGGCTTGACTGACTGCTCGGTGCATTTTAAAGTTGGACCGAGGCGACGCACCTCTAATTCTGGATAAACAGCCTTTCATTATTTCCGGCGGAGCTGGAACGGCGTTTCTTGAGACGCGGGAGTGCTCAAGTCTTTGTGCTGATGGTTTGGATGGAATAAGTTTGGGGAGATGGGGATGGGAATAGATGATGGTTTACGCTTGAGGAGAGTGTTACAAGTTGCTTAAAGGGTAGCGGGAAGAGTGATCAAAGTATCAGAACTTGATAATGAAATTAAAGGATTTTTATAAGAAAGTTCTGTGATTATATTGTGAATAGAAGCACTTATTTATTTACGAAAATGAACGATCTTGGTGTTAGTATTTTGGAGGCCCATTTCCAACTATACTTAAGTACACTATAATTTGAATGATAGAAGCAAGTTATCTCCAAAATTGTTCATTCCAAGTAATCATAGTTGATATTTTCCATCCCGAAAATGAAACTTCATAATTTGTGCATCATTAAACTTTGCATCGCAAGACACAAAATTTCCCCGCTCACAATTAAATTATCCATTCATCAATCGAACATCTTCACCACTTGCCGAACATCCAACGAGGCGTACAAGCGGTTAAAAGCCCAACTAGAAGTGCACAGTCGATGAGTGAAAAAGTAAAAAACGCCTCGAAGGACGCTGGCGCCTAGCTCGGAGGTTTCGGAATTAAATTTCTATTAGCAAACTTGAATGAGCTCACGAGAGCGCGAATACGCTCACCTATGCGTGCGAGCTTTCATTATCGTCATAGATGCAACTGATGGGTTACTCGCGCCTCTTTCGCAATAACGTCGGGAGGAGGGTAGGAGCGGAGCGAGGAGAGAAAGAGAGGAGGCAGCAGCGGCGCACACAGAGGCTGCTTTCTGAGAAGACTGAAAGACCGTTAACACTGAAGGAGACGAAGTACGGAGAGGGAGAGAGAAAAGCCCGAGGGATACAATATGCTCAGGGCGTACATTTCTCTCTGTGGGGAGAGAGGGAGTTTTGTTCGTGAAGCGGCAGACTGCTGCAGTTATTACGGGCGCGCGAGGCAAGTTTTAGTTCGCGCTATTTCGCCTCGTAATATAGATACTTACTAAGTGAGTTAGAGGCGTCTAACGGTTGCTGCTCCTCTCTCCCTCTCTCTCTCTCTCTCTCTCTCTCTCTTCTCTTTCCGTTCTCTCTATAGCCTCCCGCGTCATACAGCGCGTGGGAACGAGCGAGATACGAGCGTTTAATGGCTGAACGAGTTTAGGGAGGTGGCGAGCTGCGAGAGAACGGCTGCCGCGCGCGCGCGCTCGCCTCTGTGGATTCTTCGATTCCGCGCAGGTACGCTTAATTAATTCCTCAAAGTGCCCGGTTATTTGCGCAAGACTTTCGCGTTTGTGTGGGCGCGTTATTAATTTGTTGATTGGAGGATGAAAGTGCTTGGCTCGTCGGGTGTTATTTGCTTTTGTTAAGGTGAAAGTTACGTGACTGTAGTTTTTAGAGACTATAGAAGTAAAGTTATTCATAAGAGTAGTCTGCATCGTTAATTTTAATTCTTTAAATATCGCAAGAGGTGACGTTTTTTCTTTAAAATTTGTTTTATCAATTTCTTGATTATAATCTTAATCATACGAAGATATGAAGCTTTCAATAGATACTTCATTTTGTAAGGTCCAAGCTTCATATATTACGTTGTTTTCTTTTTAATTAATACGTTTTAACATTTGAATTTTCAAGTAGGGGACTGCGCGTAATAAAAATACCTGAGATAATGAAGTTAATGATTAGAATTATCACAAAGATGGCCTTATGAAGATAATGATGATACTAAAGGTTTGACGATAACAATGATGCAATGATAATACTTATCCCAAAAAAAAAATTATTATACTAGAGATTTGGTAAAATTGGAATTATGAATTTTTTTATTCAATTTTCGTATAGTCTAAATTACATTGACAAAAAGGCTAGTCATATTAAACTAAAAAATGATTTTCAAATTAACGAAACAAAAATTCTTAATCGCAGTATATACTGAGAGGAACCAGAACTAATTTTCATAACTCTTAACGTTATTTGTGAAACAATCAACAATTTAGCAGTTTACTTGTCTGTCACTTATTAAAAAACTAGTTATTTATTTATAAGCAATAAGAATGAATTAAGTTTTTAAATGAAAAACGATCCAAATAATTAATTCGAAAATCAATTATGTATACATAGTGCTACTCTTTATGACTTGTTGTAATGGTGAATTGCAACTATTTTATAAATGACAGCAAAAAATGTATAATTTTTAGGAAACCCTGTGGTAGTGATCTTTATGCTTAAGGAGTTATAAATCTAAAAAATCTAATGTATTTTAAGACAATTTATAAAATATACTTTTTATAAAAAAAATCATCTTACATAAACATTCTTGACACACTTTCTTCTCTGATATCAAATAAATGATCGAATAAACAAATTCAAAAGCTTCCGCGTACATATTATAAGATTAAGAAAAATTATCAATAGCACACTCAAACAATAGAAATAAAAATAAAAAAAAACAAAAATCATTTCATTTCCATTTCCAAAAAATCCAAAATTAAAAGAGCACTTCCAAACACTTCAAAACTACGCCGGCAGCTGCACTTTTCCAAAATAAAAGCTCTTCCTCCATTTAGGCTGTCGTTCATCAAGCGTTTCGCGAGCCATCGTCGTCGCGACGGAAGGAAGCAAAATAAAAAGAGCGCGCGGTGTCCGCTCGTGCGCGAAAAAGGGACGGCTAGCGCGCGAAAGGGTCGGCCCGATTATTCCGGAAATTATTCGCGGTAATTAAAATGCAGATAAGACGCACAAATCATCGGGATTTTTTTCGGGAGGGCGGTTCGCACCCGGCCAGAATTCCGAATACGCACACACCTCCTTCCGCCGTCGCTCTACCTTCCTTTTCTTTACCCTCCGTTCCTTTTTCTCTCTCTCTCTCTTCTCTGTCTCTCCCTCTCTTTTCGCTAACCCCCTTGAAAAATTCCGGCAGCGCGGTTTTAAGGCCAGGAATACTTATACGAGAGCCGCGCGCGCATCGGAGGAAACGAAGAAACCGGCGAACGGATGAAATATACTCTGAATAAGGAATGAGAGGAATATTTAAGTGCGCGCCGCGGGAGGGAGGGGGTAGAGTAAAACCACTGACAAGACCAGAATAGGGGACGCGGAGGATGTTCCTCTGCAGCGCTTCTGAATTATCGTTGGCTCTCGGTTAATATTGTTCACGTATGAACATTTGAATTTAATTTCGAGACTGTCTTAATTACCGCAAAACTTCTGATAAAATTGTGTTAGTTAAATTTGTGAATTGCTCTAGTTTTATTGTAAATAGACTTTTGGTTTACTATATTTTCATGAATTGTTTTTGAAGAAAATTTTAAAACGATTAATATATTTATTTCATGTTTGAAATATTTTGCTTGTAATCTATCGTGTGATTATTGTGTATGAAAATGATGTGAATAAGGTTTAGTAAATTGTGATTCATGTCATGACAAAAGTTATAAATATTTCTTACTAATTATAATTAAGCTACTTTATTTTAGTTTTAAAAAAAAGAAAAGTTTTTATTACTCAACCGTAACTGCCGCATGTACGACCCACTATTTTAAATTGCTCAATGTCAACCTCGAATACAAAACCAGCGACCCGAAAATTGACCAAAGCTAATTTTCGAGAAAATAGAACGAAATTTAAATTTTCACGACAAATTTAGTTACGCTAAATGTTGGTGCTGTATTTTGAAATTTTTAAGATAACAAAATGATATCAATTTCAATAAATCTCAAGTTTGACGAAAAATATGTAAAGTGCATTAAAGTGTATATTTATAATCACTATTCTGTAGTTCATGAAGGATTTTTTGGTGAAAGAAGGAAAACTTACGCTTTATGATGTTGATATAAGGACGGCTCGAAATAAAATTTGGTACAGCATCAATATGTTAATGAGGAAAATATACACTGCAAAAATGAAAGGCTATGAGTTCAAATTCGCATTTTATTGAATGCAATTCGTAACAGAACTACGGTCAAGCATTCAAGTTAATATTTGACATAATATAACTATCAATGTTTTGGGAGAATTTGTAACTTTTCTTTTCAGAAATATTTCACCTACAGAGTATACATTAAAATTATCGATTTTTAACATACAATATTTTACTTTATAATTCCTGCCTTTATTTATCAATTATAAAAAAAATATTTCATTCGAAAATAAAACACCCCTCTGATTGATAAAAGAGATAACGTGGGGGGCAGCAACACTGGAATAAAATAACTACCCTCCAACAATTTTCCGCATTCTCCCAAACGAATAAAGAGAAGAAAACAGCGCTGGTGCTGAAATTGTACGAGATCCGAACTAAAAAGCTAGCTCGCGTGGCCCATCCCCCTAAAAAGAAAATAAAATAAAACAACACGAGTCAGAACGAAAGCTCAAGGAAGAAATTGGATTTTCAACAGTTATTTCAGAGAACAGTGGCGGAATAGTTCAAATAATCCCGGGGTCCACTCGAAAATTCACAACTAATTCCGAGCCCCGGCTCGTCCTCCACTCAAACCCTCGAGACAGAGAGAAGCGGCGGCAGCGTAGTTTTAACACGATTAAGAATTAAACGGCGAGTTTTCGCGGTCCTCTCTCTCTCTCTCCCTCCGTGAGAATTCCGTATGCGCAACGCCCCTCCTTCACCCCCCCCCCGTGATTCATACACATGTATGTACATTGTGCAGCGTAATATTCGCCCCCGCAAAAGTAAAGGGGTGAGCGAGATGTGCGCGTCGCGTGGAATGTTTGTCGAAATCAAGCAATCAGCTGTCCCGACTATCTCTCTCCCTCTTCTCTTAAACTTCCTCGGTGAGGTGGAGAGGGAGGGAGAGAGAGAGAAAGAGAGAGAGAGACGTGTGTGACCGCGATCGCTGCCGCCCGTTTGGCTCTGCGGTCGGGATTAATTTGGCCCCGGAATACATCAAGAGGAGGAGTTGGATTTAAAAAAGAGGGAGAGGAGGGACGCCTGGGATATGTATTTGGGGTATTCATGGAGAAAGTCGGGCTGATCGTGCATGCCGGAGAGTTGAGGATGCGCATCTGTTGGCATGTCGGAGCAGCTTGTTTTAGATGAGCTTTTTGAGATGTACTTTGCGTCTGGCGTTTGATGTTTATAGATTGAAATATAGATGACAATTTTTTCAGAGTTTGTAGTTAATACATTGTCATTTATAATCGATTGTCTTTTTTTATCGAATAATTTTTTAAATAAATTATTGCATGATATTTCAAAAAGTTCGGCCGGAGTAAATAAATTAAATTCATTGATTGTTCTGATTTGTTAAATCAAAATAAAAGTTTTGAACTTGATATAACAATAGAGTATAAGAAAAAAAATTAATAAAACTTTTCAAAATAAATTTCGTTAAAAAAATTTTTTTTTAATATTTTTATTAATTATATTTCTCAGGAACAATCGGCTTTTATTTATACGTAAACATAAATATTGCACGTTAAATAACTTTGTAATGAAAAATATTGACTTGAGTTGAATTAATTGTGTATAAAATCTTTATGTATTTTATGTGTGAATAAATAGAGGTGCAAAGTGATAAATATTAATACATAGTAAAGTAATAAAAAACTTACGAAAACTGTTGCAAATTTGTATTGAAAAAAAAATAAATTTTAGAAATTATATAATATATACTCATAAGTTAGTTACTCTAAAAAAAACTTTTTAAATTTTGAATGATAGATAAAATCTCGAAACCAGAAAGATTTTCTGAAAACTGCACACAGCTGAAACTAATCAATAAAATTGAGCAAAACTTTTTCTTTTTACCCAATTAATTTTTTACCCAATTAATTTTTTACGCAACATAACTCGCAGCGCAAACAACTTAAACAAAATAAAGCCGAGCGCCGCTAAAACGTCTTTACCTTGGAGGCATAAATTTTTAGTGCGTGTTAGCATCGCGAACGGTACCTAGCCAGGGTTATGCGATGGCTCGTTTATGCATGTACAGAGAGCGAAGAAGGGATGGCTATATAGAGCGGGGGGTGAGGCGTGGGTAGTACGTCTTTGCCTCTTTGGTCGAGTTACCCAACAGTTTGGCATCACTGATGGAATAATGGTCCATTTGGGATGCACGTGCTGTCGCTGGGACCTCCGCTTCTCTCTCGTGTCCCTCCGTTCTCTCTCTCTCTCTCTCTCTCCGATTGCTGCCATCGTCATCGTGCCTCGTTCTCCCAGCCGGTATTTACATGTAATTTCGGGCAATTAATATTTACGCTGCTGCGCGCTGCTGCTCTCTCTCTCTCTGGTGCTACGTGCTTTCGTCGAACCTTCAGGCGCAGCCGATGCGGAGCCGTGCGCCACCTGCTGTCTCGCCCCCGACGTTGTTCTTTTTGCCATTTTACGTTACTGGTATGCTTTTTGTTGAAAGAATTTACTTTTTAGATTAAAAATATTTGATTTTGATGTTTTTTTACTACTGCTTTTACACTAATTTGTAAATCATTTGTAATGAATAAAAATAAAGACGTTTGAAAAAATTTAGATAAAAGAAAACTTTATTGAATAAAGGTGTATTCGTTTCGAGAAGAAATAGGTACTATTATTTTGCTTAAATATTTTACATGGTAATGTCTAAACACATGCGTAATTACAAACGTACACTTAAAAAGAAGAAGAGAATGGAAACAACAGAGGAAGAAATCAAGCTTAAATTTTTCGTTTTAAATAGTGTGTGTCTTTATTAGTTGGACGATCCAGAGATGTTGCTCCTACACGTTGTTACATCTTTGTTACTCAAACTATATATAATAATGGAGATAGTGAGTTCGTTATTATTTATTCATGGATTCGCACATTGCCATGTTTCAAGACGCATGCCCTTTTTTCTTTTTTTTTTCTTTTTTATTACACTCAAAAAATTTATTGACAAATGAAGCAAAATTTTTATTAGTAAGTAAATTTAAGTGATTAATTTCTTTACAGAAAATAAAAAAAATAAATTGTCACTCACACAGTTTGGCACTAATTAATTAAAGTAGTTTTCATTAAATTTAATTAGACCAAATTCAATAACCTGAAATCTTTTTAAAATATCTACAGAATCGCAATTACATTATTGATTTAATCAGATACACTAAAGTTAATTAATAAAGCAAAAAGCGTTTTCTAAAAGTCATTTGCCTTAGAAATATTGCGCGAACCTCGCAGAGGCGACCAACATCAAAGAACCGCCAGCGAGTGCGACATTTTTCGCTCTTAAAGACGAACGGTATTCAATGTTTCTTCCTTGCGCTCGCGAGCCTCCGCCAGGAGAAATGGCCATAAGGGATGTTATAAATACGCTCGGAGACGGGATAGAAAGCGAGCGTCGAGCGCTGGGAATGGAACATCATCTCTGGCTGACGGATATCTCGTTGACGTGGATGTTATGATGCAGTCCCGGAAACGCGAGCGGGCGTAGCACTGCGCGAGTAGGCTTGGGGGGAAGGGAGGAGAGGGGCGGGGTAAAAATGAAACTGAAGCTCGCGCGCGAATGTACGAGCAGCAGCGCAGAGCGGCGAACGGGAAGACAAAGGAGAGACAGAAAGAGGACTGAAGAAGAGCAAAGAGCGAGCGGAAATGATAAAAAAGAAATGAATGCGCGGCTGTATGCTTTTTCACTCGTGTGTGAGCGAACACGTGCTCGCTTATAAGTGTGTAAGTGCGCAAGCTTGAGTACTTCCGTGTAATAAATCGTGAAAATATGAATACGTTAGTGTGTGCGTACAACAGAACTTAAAATTGTATACATGTATGAATACATGCAAATGCGGACGTTTGATATAGTTAGTAAACGCAAGTTTAAGTATATTGTTCGTGTAATTTTGTAAATAACGGTATAAAAACTGTGAGAGTGCATGTGAACGCATTTTAAGCTACCACCATAACCTAAAGGGTAAACTAAAGATGGAAAAGGGAAAAGACAAGATGGCAGTAGGTTAAAGAAACAAGGGGGAACAAGGATCGGGAGAAGACATGCGGCTTTTATGCTGCCTGAGTCATAAATACTTCAGTCCTGACTCCGACAATATTAAAAAGAGCGCGAGCAGTACACGAACCCATCATCCGAATGCCTCGTGAACATACGTACGTATACGTATACATACTCGACAAGTGAAGAGAGACGAACAAACGTCGGAAAAACACATCGCGTACTCTTTCTGTCGTTGTCATGGCTCTGGGCTCACTCTTCAAATTTATGTGGCTTATTTTCGAGCAGCGAAGTAGACGGCAACGAATATGGAGAAGAAAAAAATAAAATGTTCAATTCTACAAAAGTTTTTTAACTGCACGTAATGAACAGTGTCGGCCGTCAGACTAATCATTGATTTACACTACTAGAGTGATAAATTGGTTTCTAACAAAAATTAATAAACATATATCGAATAAGTGCAATTATTATGGTCGAAGGTCATTTATTAATAAAATACAATAAATATTATCATCTTACTGTTTGAAATTGTATCAAGATATTTTTTAAAATTTGAATAATAAAATAAGGCAGTTATTTTGAATTTCTAACGAGAATTAAAAAATTCTTTTTTAACTCAATTTATTTATCATAAACTACTTATTAAATATTTTTCAAGAATATAATTGGATATATATACAAAAATACAAAAGAGTAATCGGACTTTTTACGTAATTCCATTATCACTTATATTTTGACATAAAATTTTCAAACAATCTGCTTTGTATTGTCTATAAAACGAAAAAGACAAAAGGTTGAAGTTAGGTGATCGGTGAAATTAAATCGACTAAATATATGGAAGCATGTAAATTTTACTACAAATATCCATAAACAATGGCCCCACAGATAAATTTTGTTACAAGAGATTTGCATATTTGTTTCAGGTAGCAGTTAATATATATTACATAAATATAATGCGATTTACAAGCACAAATGTATTAAATTACAGTAAAATGAAAATGTGAATTCCAGTATATCGAACACGAAATATTTGTTAGCACATTCATAAAATGAATATCCTATCTAATATAATTTAATGTCCTAAATTAAAGATTTTCTAAAGGTGTAAAAATATACTTTTATGCATTTGCAAAATTGCAAAAAAGTTGAATATACAAAATGCACAAGATCTAGTAGTATATTTTAGTTATGGATTTGATAATACACACACGAATATGACTCTGATGATTTTTTATGAACTATTCATTCATAATTTTCTGAGAGCCTTTAAATAGACATAAAAATATAAGTACTGTATATAAATAATTAAAAAAGAGAACGCTTAATTAACTTAACAGAAAAATATTTGCTCTTCAAGAAAGCAATAGAAAAAGAGGAAATAATTGCATTAGCACTTCGCGGAGGATTTAGAGAATTGATGTTCGGGATTTTCTGGGGTTTACTGATAGAATTGGTTTGGCTTTCAAGCAATCTAGTATAGGCGCGAGGGTGGGCTCAGAATATGTGTTTTTCGAATAACGCAAGACATGTTTGAAGAATTTTGATAATTTATAGGCATGCAAGACCAGACTGCTTTCAAAATATTGTGTGCACAGAGATAAACACTATGATGTAATCGTCGAGTTCTTCTACATGTTATAAAATTAAATTTATTTAAATAAACTTTAATATTTAGTATTTACAACAATTATTCTATCCTGTTTTATAACTTCCTTTTTTTCGACTATTAATATTCTGATGTTTAAATATCGTATTTTTTGTAAACACGTTAAAATTCATAATGGCTAACCCAAATACTACGAAAAATTGACAATATTTCACTATTTTGTTTTAAGTACTGCTTTGAAATACTAAAATTTAGTTATTACGACAGGAATTTTGAAATTTAATGTTTGTTGGAAGCTTTAAAAATGTACTAGTTTTTACAACTACAATTCAAAATTGTTAATTTTTATTAATAGGGATTGTATATACATTGAAACTGTCTTGTTCTAGCAATGTATTATTTATTTTATTTTCGTCTTTAAAGATAATCACAACTGTCTAAATTATTTAATTATCTTTTAACTTCTTCTTTCTCGTTAGTAAATTGTTTGTAAAACTAATGTTCTTGGCAGAGACCTAATTAAGAGACTTGTTATGTAAAACAACTAGTTTGCATGAACTCGTTTTTTGATCATTTATCTTGGAAAACTATAAACTGTAACCATTGAATATATAAGTAGAGTCCGTACACACTTTAAAGTTAAATTATACGTTATGTTTTCGTTTCATTACATTTTAAAATCACAAAATTTCCCTTTAAATCAGCATGAAAAGCAAATTTATAGCCGCGCGCGATTCAGCTTCGCTACATCTACAATAATACTTCTTTATCCGCTTGAGCAGGAGAGAGTCAGACGGCAGCGCAAAAGGGACCTTGGGCTGCTAGAAGCGCACTGAGAGAGAAAGAAAGCAATCGCGCACCAAGAAAAAGACAAAATAAGAAGAAAAGAACGATAGTAAAAAAAAAGGAGCTGGAGAAAAAGCTTGAGCGTCGCGGTAGTTAACTTGATTAATTGCATATTTATGTATCAGGCCATTTAGGCAAGCAGCCTTCTTCGTTCTCTTCCTTTTTTTCTTTCCGAGCGCCCTTCTTATCCCCGCTGCTTTCTTTCGGGCTACCAAGACACACTCTTTTTTTATCCGCTTGGCTGTGGGGGTACAACTTAACGGTGAAATGAATGCCGGCCAGAAATAAGGTCAGCTAAAATGTTTAGAGGACTATGCAACCTGTATGCCCGTGACTTTAAATCACTAGGCGAGCTTTCCTCTTCCTTCTTTTTTGGCGTCGCTTTGTCGGCAAGTTTCTTTTTTTTATTTTATTGCTCACTTCCTTTACTGTAGCATCAGGCAAATTCAGCAAATGATATTTTCTAACGAGCATTATAGTCAATGGAGGAAATTTTTCATGAATATATTGTGGTGATTGGAAGATTTTGTATTTTGTATTTTTTGATAGAATTATAGATGTTTTTATTAAAAATTTAATTTACACTAGAAATTTCACTGATTATGTTGCTTATATTTTATGAAATGTGTAATTTGAAGCTTTTAAAAAAAAAGCATAGAATACAATTTATTAAAAAAGATGAACTAGAATAAAATAAAGTTTTATTTTATTTTGTCACTTTTTTAATTAATAAATATTTTCAAATATATTTTTATATTTACATTAAATTTTATAATTAATTGCGATGTTGCTCATTTCAAATTAGTTACGACAATTAAAAAAAGTTTCAAATATTGTAAATCAATAATTTTACAACAATTTGTTTACTCAATAAATTATTTATTACAAAATGTTTTGGAATGACTTTGATACAGAATTGAATCTCATACAAAGTTATTATAGGCGCAGTTAGAGAACATGATTTTGCAGTTGCAATATTGCATGACTATGTATATATAGCTGATAAAAAAATATGCATGATGACGTACAAAACTCTCCATTCCATGAATTTACTGACTTGTTAGCTGTCTAGCATCAAGTGCAAAAACGACAGGTAGGTGCAAGTGCGTCAACTGCAGATGTACGCAATAATATGACGAATTCCTGAAATTTCAACGAGTCGAAGTACTAGAGTTTTTCTGTGGAGAAAGATATGTAGTATGTACGTATAAAGATAGAGCTGATCGAGACGTTTACCTCCATTTGAAGAAATATCAGTTTGGAACCTCACTGCGATTTCGTTACTGCACGTATCATCTTAGATCTGGAGGTGATTTCAGTGCAAAATATGGAGAAATGGTATAAAAGAGAAGTAGGTAGATTACTCTTTTTATTCTAATAATTATGCCCTTTGTAAAAAGAATGTATTTAAATATTTTTTAACGAAATATTTTCAGAAAATAATCCACTCTTTGTAAATTTACGTAGCAGTAACCTTGACTTTAATCTTATTTTTTTTATTTTCAAGGTGACCTGAAAAAAGTTATATTTATAAAAATAGAAAGTATTTGCTACTTTCAATCGCAGATTCTAAAAGAGTACAGAATATTATGTTCAGAAAGTTGTTTAATCTAGATGACCTTGATTTTTACTTTGACCTCTATTTTCAAAATGATTTGAAGGTCAATTTATATTTAAGAGCGAAATCACTATTTTTTACCCCAAGTAAAATGAATACTGAAATTAATTTAACCCAAGGTTCTATAATTATATTAAGACCCAAGGCTAGAAAGTTATTTTTTTTGGCATCCAATATTCTATTATCAATCTATTATCAATATCTATTCTATTTTTCTTAAACTTCAGCTGAAAATATGTTTGATAATTAGCTAATCAAAATTTAATAAGTGAGTTCTTTGATTTCGTAATATTGAAACAAAAGAAAAAACTAGTTAAATGATGAAAATACAAAGAGAGTAGCATGGACATACTTTCTAATTAAAAACAAATCGGCGAGGTCATAACCGTTAGCCGGTATTCGC